>JAJPCS010000340.1:474903-608087 GCA_021164005.1 Willisornis vidua nigrigula
TATATATAATTTAGAGATACCAGTTTTCCTCATGCTTCAAAGTTGAACAAGAAAAGCTCAAGTTTGTTTAAATAAAGACCCCAACCTGGAATATTTCATGAGACTCTCAAGTCCATTTTGTATTAAATGTAATTAAATACATTTTGTATTAAATGTAATTTTATGCTTGGATCCTGAACAGGCAGGATTCTGCTGGGCTGTGGATAGTGATAGATGTGCATCAGTTTGTAGATTTGAGGACTAAGCTCCTGCAGTCAGGCACTGTGCATTTTGGGGTGAAGTTGCTGCCAGCCCAATAGAAAAGGCCTCAGCCAGCCCAGTCCTGCCCCTCCTGCCCCTCAGCCAGAAATGGGCTGTATTAGCCCTGAAGCTCCTTGCTGTGAAATGACATTAAAGGCTGGCAGAGCAGTAGAACTTCAAACAGCTATTGACATTTTCCCTTTATTTATGATGGTAGTAGCTTCAAGTTTCGAGGCAAGCTGCCATGTAAGCAATAATTCAGACCTATTCCCTCTGAGGAGCACTGGGTGTGATTTAACTGGATTTTTTTTCCTTTTTTTTTTTTTTTTTTTTAATTTTGAAACAACAACCGAAGTGGCCAAACAAGAAGATGTTTGTGAAATAACTCATTGCAAAATGTCAGACCTGCTCCTTCACAGAACTTTCATAGCCTTGTGAGAGCAAATCTTTGCTGAACAATTTTTACATGATAGGTCAACGGATTATGCAAGAGAGACAAGTACATGTTCTCACATCTGCATCAAAATAGGTGTTGAATCTCATTTCCAAGTTTCAATGCTTACACTTGAATAAGGATCTGACAGAGGTGGAAATCACTGTTTTGTTAAATTTCACAGGAAATAGAATGCAAAACCACCTCTCATGTAAACTTTCTGTAGAAAATGTATTTACTGACTTCAGAAAGTCCAAATAACAAATATGGTTATCAAATTCTGCTAAATCTCTACTGCAGTCTTTGTATCAGTCACTCTGATTTAGATTAGCTGCGCAACTGTCTCTTGATGTTGTTACCATGAGACATATTGTTACCAATATAATCAATATTTGTCATTTTCTCACAGGAAACCTTTCCCTGTGAGGTTGTTTGCAACCTCACAGACACAGTAGCTTGCTAACATTAAGGCCATCATTTTAGATAACAAAAACCTGGGGATCTCACTACTGCCAGCTCTTTCTTTCTTTGCCAGACAAGATAATTTCGAATTATACCCAAGGGCCATGTTCTGATCTCATCTGTGCCCATGGAGTTACCTGATAGTGACTGGCATCAACAGCATTACAACAGTACAGACTTCCTTGGCTTTCAGAGCCCTCTGGAGTCCAGCTAGCATGAAACCCCACTCTAAATTCCTGCAAAAATACCAGGTGAAAGGTTTATCCATGCTATGGCTCATTTATATTTTTAGATTGAAAATTCCACCATCTTTTCACAGGATGACACCGAGAGCTTCTACAGTGGAGCCTGAAGAAAACTTCCAGGTTTTGTGACTTCAGTGTAAATCCTGACATAAATATGTCTACGCATTCTTTGCAGTAAGTAGGTCAGAGCAGCCAGATGAATTTCGAGTAAATACAGAGGAAGCATCAGAGCAAGAAGAGGAGCTGTGTTCGTAAGTCACCCAGACTGCAGGGCATTCACCTGGGAGCTCTGAGGGAACTCAGGTGTGCAATGCAGAACTGCTGACCAAGGCAAAGCAAACTGCCGTTGCAAACACTGCCAGCATCACCCCAAAGGTTCTGGAGAGTAGCCTGGAAAGTGCAGGCTGACCATTCCTGGTGACGTGGTGGAGTCTGTATGAGGAGTGAATTCTCTGCAAGCTGACCATTCCTGGTGACATAGTAGAGTCTGTACGAGGAGTGAATTCTATGATTTCACAAGGGAAGAAGTTTTTTGGGGGGTGAAAGAGGCAGCAGGGCTTGGGAGGAGTTTGTGGTCACTGGAAGATCAGTTTTGTGGAGATGTCAACAGCTCACAGATAGAAATGATGCCTTAGATCCTGCAACAGGGTTTTCAAAAAGCCTCTGGCAAGTTTCCATGTTGAAGGTTCTGGAGGAGCTACAAGAGGGATTTTGATGTGAAGCACTAGATGTCCATGTGTATGTGGAGAAGATACATGAATCCAGGGACTCTGCAAACATGTAAATTGTACATGGCTTCATACAGTATTTTCTGGCTTATGCCCACATAACCATGAAATTAGCTTTAATATTTCATCCATGGTTAATCAGACTGCCCCAAAATTGCATGCTAAAATAAACTAGATGTGTTATAAACAATTGTGCAGAGTCCTGACTGCATCATCCCTCTCTTATGTGCCTTTATAAGGCTGTCCCATCTTTCCTTATACTCCTCTTTCCCTCCTGGGTATGACACAGCTACACAACCAGACTGATGTGGCTACAGAAGGAGCTGTGAGAAGCCCTCATTGCAGCGTCCACTCATGTATCTTCTATGCTCTAAGCTTGGAAGCTGCTCTTAAGCTCCAACCCTTGCTCAAGCTGTGTTGCAGATAAGCTTTGTACCTTGCTAACACCAGCCTTGCCTTACTGCCTTCACTTTTGGCTTGATCTCAGATCTCCCTCATCCCTGCAGATGTACCTGGTAGCCACTGCTCTGCTGGCTGCAAGTGCCCAGCATCTTCTCTGTGCTTCTTGCAGGAGCACTGTGGGCCTGTGGACCTTGCCTTGCTGTGCCCCTTGGCTACCCACTTGCCTCGCAGAGCAGGCTGCCCATGCTGCTCCCTGGCAAACCACCCTCATCTGCAGCAGTCACTGCATTTGCCTTTTGCTAATTACACAGTGTGGAGTGGAAATTTGTCACTGACATCAGTGCTTCTTTTGTTCTTACAGGTCCTTACAGAACCATTTTCAAGTGGCTCACTATTTGTTTTCCCCGTGTTTCAGTTACTCAGGTTAAAAGCAGTGCAGTGAAAAGGCTGTAGGCTGTATGAATTTCTTCACAGTAAGACAGAGTGAAACCCTGCAGACAGAGATCCCAGCTTTGCCTGGGCTTTGAAGTGGAGGAAGAATCCAGCCTGGAACACGTGTAGCTGTGCACCCTCAGGGCTCTTCTCTGCCATTGACACGTCTGAATAGCCTCAAACTACAACTCCTCCTTTCCCATTCCCACTTAGCTGTTCCTGAAACTTCAACAGGTGGACAGTTTGCTCCTCATAATGAATCATTATATTGATAACAGAAAGGAAACAAGGGTTCTATCTGAAATCTAGTAATGGAACAGACTGACACAAAGTAAGGAAAACACAATTTTCCTTGCATGATTTTTGAAAATAATAAGAAATGACCACTATTTTTTATCACTTGGCTAAGTCTGGCAGCCTTTAGCATTCCATCTGGAGGAAATATCAAATGGCGTTGTCCTGGGGAAGAGCAAGAGGAGTACAGACCTTGGGTCCCTTTCTGTCAAGTTTGAAAAATACTCCTCGTTGTTGCCAGTGAATACTGAGAACAATATGAACAAAGAGAACATCACTTACAGGGTAGTGTCACACTGCATCAGGCAAAATAACCTGAAGGGAGACCTTCATGTTGTATTATCACATCTTCCAGCATGAGCTGCTCCTTGCATATAGAAATAGAGAGTTTATGTTCCTTCTCAGAGTGAGGAAAAAACCCCACCACTGACAGCCCTTTGTGCTGAGGGTTACATTATTAATGAGTATTGGGAAAGAGGGAAATATTATATAAATACACTATCACTGCAGTTGAAGGAAGGTGCAGGACATAGAATTTCAAGACAGAAAAAGTGGGTAATTGATTTCTTTAGGATCTTTAAAAATATGTGCACATGCACAGAACCAGATCTGACCTGAATCAGTATTAATTTAGAACTTTTACTTTTTGAAATCCCCTAGAATTATGGTAACTTTGCAGTTCAGAGCACAGTAAGTATGAGTATGAGTACAAGTAGGAGAGAGTGAAAAAAACCACCACTTCTTATTTTGATTCTGGAAAGACCTTGTAAGAATGTAGCATCTAGAAAACTGCAAATGAGGCAAACCTCTTTCAGAAGGTCTGGATTGAAATTCCAGGCATGTTGGAGAGCCCCAGCCCCAGAGCTGTGAGTGTGCAGCATGCCCTGCCCTCAGACACAGGTGTGGGCACCCCGAAATGAAGGTTCAGCAGATGTTCCTGGGTGCAGAGGGGAGCACAGACACACCCTTCACAAGCTGCCCTGCATTTTGAGTCTAGGCAGAGGGTTGGTTAGGCCATCCATGTTTTGTATTCACCCCTCATGGTATGAGGATGCTCAAACAGTTTTTGATACAGCTCACAGATACAATCCCTTGTAGGTATTCTGTACAAGAGATATATCTGACTTGCTCTCAGTCACAGTCTAGCTATGATATCCACTTCCAGTGAGAGATGCATATCTAAAAGTATTTCAACATAGAAGTAAGCATAGGACTTTTTAAGAACTCATAGCACAATCAAAAGCACCAACTTGAAAAATAGTTAATGTTTCTGTGTCATTATGTGGTGTTACCTACTCTGTCCTCCATTCTACACCCAACCATTTATAGAACCTACTAATTGAATTATCTATTGCATTTAGCTTATTAGGTATCTGGGATAAAGAAGTAACTTTTACTGTATCTCTCGACAACACTTAGCTCAGTGGGAGTTAATGTGGAGTAGAACTGCAAGATGCTGCTGTAACACAAATTATAAATAAATAATTGTACAGGTAAAGGAGACCTGGTAACACTTTCTTCTCCAAAAACACCTCAAGTCTGTTACAATACAAAAAGCATTGGGACATTTATTCCTTCAGACAAAGGGAAGGTTGCTATGAGCTTCAGATTTCTTGAAATAATCATTTTGGACATCAGAGCTCATAAATTGCAGACATGCAACCTGATCTCCCCATCTGCTTATATTCTCCAAAAACCATTTTGATCTGCTTTCACCTTAAAAAGTGGTGAATTTAGACCATTCCTTTGCTGCATCCTCTAAGTTTCAGTCACAGGAAAACTCTCCTGATAATTGGCTCAAATTTTGCCCTTCCTTAATTTAATCTTTTCTGTCCCTCCATATAACTCTTCTCAATAGTCGTTCCTCTCCAGATGAATTATTAGGTGGCATTGTTTGAACATCTCTCATGAGTTTTTTTAATCCTTATACCTCTGAGGTATATATCCTTATATCTTTATTGTATATATCCTTATGCCTCCAAGCATCTTTCTTTCACCATCTTTCTCCAGTCCTCTGTATTGCTACTCCTTCCAAATTAACACCGACAAAAAAGCACATTTCCATGGTTTTTTTCCCTGTGAGGGGCAATGCAAAGGCATGCAATGTCTGATGATTATCATACCTTGGTTCTGTTTGTCTGCCTGGTGTGGTGTGTCTCCCTGAATGGGAATGACAGGACAATGGGAATGACGGGATTCCCAGAAGGATCTGACCCCAACACAGGGAAGCACCCGGTGGTAACCAACGTTGCATTTGCAGCAGGATTTCAATGGCAGTGCAAGCAGGAAAGCAGAACCTCAGATATCTATTTTGAGCATTAAACAAAATGCTACCCCAGGGCCCCACACTGAAGCTGACTAGAACTTTACCAAATATAAATCCATTCTCCAGCAATGGAAGGTCTCCTTAATCAACACAATAAATAAACTTCAAGTGCCCAACACCAGTCCCACACCATAGGCATTTATCTCGTTTCATCTCCAGCTTTGGACAGTGGTATTACACTTCATTTCAAGAATTAATTGCAAATCTAACATTTCTCAGGAAATCATTAAAGGCAGAAAAAGTCCTGCACTGCATCTGTCATAGTCTTCTCATTTGGCAATTCTGTCAAAAAGGAACAGCTACAGTTTGTTTTTCTAAGTTGTTCTTATTCCTGATGCCTCTGCTATCTTCCAAAAGGATAGGAACTGTTATTCATTCCAGTATTTTAAAAGGCATTGAAGCTAGACTTTCTTGACAGTAATTACCATGATCTTTCTCTTTTTGAGGGCTGACACCACATTTCTTTTCTGTTATCTACCAGAACTTCTATCCCAGTTTCATTCATGAAAGCAGCAATAAGAGGAAAATTATAAAGCCTGAGATTTGAGTGATGAATTCCTGCTGCAGGAGAGCTGCCAGAGCTGTGCTGGGGTGGGAAGGTAAGTTCATCTTCGGCACCATGAGAGCATCTCTCTGATGCACATGGCAGTAGCAATGGGTGTGAAAGGTTCTGTGAGCACACTGAGCCTTTTCATCTGACTCTGATAACCAGCTACAGTCAACTTGTCAGCTTCTCTGCAGAGCCCTGCTGTAGTTTCTCAGAGATGCTAAATTAAAGTTCTGTGATGCATGGGAAGCACCAAGAGCCATTCAGGGATCCATCCAGTTATCTCAGGATACAGGATAATTACAATATTTCACATCTGGACCCTTTTTGGTTTCTGGTTCATAAGCCTTTTCTCCAGAGCACTTCTGGTGGCAGGCCTGGTTTAACATGCAGTTTTGTTGAACTAGATCTCTGCTTTAGTTTTGTTGAACTAGCTCTCTGCTTTCTCTCTCTGCTGTTGTACCTTCTTTTCTGACCACTCTTCCTCCAGAACAGGATGCTGGTTCTGCTCCATCAGACATCATATCCTACAGGCTTTTGCTATTATAGAGCAGTTGGTGATCTACACTTTGGGCTCCCCAGGTCAACAATATTCTGGACTTCTTGAACTGTCCATAAGCCATGTTTTGTCTTTAAATCACGCAGTTCACCCTTTCCTCCAGGTCTAGCCCTAAGCCTTAATTTCTGTCAATCCTTCTGTATGATGCCACATAGAAAAATAGCTTCAATTACACAATCACTGAAGGACAACAACCTCCTTTGGGATGTCTGTATCCAATTACAGCATTTTTACTCCCTTATTTCAGTCACCACAGCTGCTGTGTTTTTTTTTTTTTAATTTTTGTTTGGTTTTTTGGATTTTTTTTTTTTTAGTTGTTTGTTTGTGGGTTTTTTTGGTGTGTTTTTTTTTTTTTGTTAGTTTTTCACTTTTGAAGAAAATGGTAAATGCTCCCTAATCCCCAACTCTTATATTTTGGTCTTTGGTTGGTTGGTTGGCTTATGGTCTTTTGTCTTTGTTACACTTCTTTTCCTAATTAGTCTCAACACTGAAAATTGTGATCAAGGCCTGTTTGGCTGCCTACAAATGAGATTATTTCTTTGGCATTCAATGGGCATTAAATTAGACTTTTATTGAATTGTGGAACATTTCTTACAACTCATAACAACTTAATGAGAGACACTGTTTTTCAAGTGTGAACTCTCAACAGTTCTCCCTAGAGGAAAATCCAGGACACATAAGGACATTTGTTTGTTTTTGTTTGTTTGTTTGTTTGTTTATTTATTTAGTCCTGATAAATTCATAAAGAATTCCAGACTCCTCTAGGGAGAAAAGATTAAAATTAAAAATGAAAAGTTATATGGATTTGTGTGCCTTCACAGCTTGTATTAATTTTAAATAAGTAACAGGTACTTTTAAAATTCACAATACCTGGGAAAAAAAAGGACAAGTATGTATTTGAGAGCAATTGATTAAAACCAGCTGCAATTACAGAGACCCATCCACCCATGTAAAGGATGGAGGACAGAGCAAGCAGTGGCCTTATATCACTGTCATTCCTTCAGCTACTTATAACTTAATAGTATGGAAAAGTAATGAGACTGAAGTAAAAAATGGAGACTAGAAGAACAGGAGTCTGGGAGGAAAATGAGGGACAACAGGGCATATTTTCTGCCTATTCTGTATACCAGAGGGGTCATTCATGGCTTTAAAGGTTCAGAACCTCTAGGGGTAAATTCATCTCTGTTCTAAGTTGCCTAAAAACAAATGGATTTGAAGCAGGGATAAAACTGTCCTTCAGACTCTGGGAATTAAAATCCAGATCACAGCAGGAATAGCTAAAGCTTCCATATACTTGGAGAAGACAAACAGACTTCTGTGCAGTTTACTCTTCTTAATCCTTTCAGTTCCTGGCCTGAATTCCCTGCAGGGCACCAGCAGCATCCAGATCCTAGGAGAGGAACCACCTGATAGGAAGCTTGGAGAGACGACAGCCAGTGTAGGATAACCTCAATGACTTCACTCCCATGAGAACCCAGGTGAGAGACACTGAGACACAAGGGCTTGGCTGCAGCAGCAGCTGGGGCAGGACTGCCCTGGTTTGCTGTGGTTTCTCCTGTGGGATCATCAGCACAGCCTAAAGCACAGCCTGAATCAATCAGGCGCTGCAGAAAAGTGTTTATCCTTGCTGTTGTTGTGGGCAAGGTGCTGCTGCCCACAACAAGGAACTAAATCTTACTGAGCATCTTAGTCCTGCGAGCTCTGAGCGAGAAATATTGTCCATCTTTGGTACAAATTTCTGTCACTGTGCTGTTCTCAATCCCTCTTTCTTCATGGCTAGGACAGCACTGTGTGCATCTCTTGGGGGTGAATTCTCCCCTGTTTTGGTCTGGCTGTTGCATCAGTCAGATGAATTCAATCTCAAGAAGTATAATATATAATCAGACCCAAGTTTGGATCCAGATTCCTGAGGTTCAGGCATATGAGAATTTAGAAGGCATTTAGAATTATACACAATATCAAATAATCTTGAAACTGAAGAAGCTGAATATAAAAGTTGAGTCCTACCTGTGGCTCCAACACTGATGTGCCCTAAGATAACCAGAAGTTTTATAGGAAGAAATAGAAAGCTTCAGTAGACTGTAGCCAATTTACCACTACTGCCAATGCTAAAGTACAGCTCAGTCTGAATTCAGCTGGCAGTGATAAATGGCATAGTAAATTTGCTTGCTGTGACTCTTGGGCTAAGACCTTTTGGGGAAAGTTGTCTGAAGAAACAAATCTCACTTACATTTTAATTATTTTTAATACGTATGTTTGCTTGGCATAGGGTTTTGTGCACAGGATGGAAAAGATGGGTGGCAAGAAAAATAGGCAGATTGGCCCCAAGTGCACCAAATTATACCAGTGTACAAGAGCAGAGTAATGAAGAAACAAAATGTACATAAATGATTATTTTTTACTTATTTTAGTTTTTTCTCTTTTTTTTCCCTTTTTTTGTTTTTTTTCGGAGCCAAACTGGAAGGAATGAAGATAAATTCTCCTCCCTTTCTTTCTGGGCTTAGATTTCATTTTCCCTTCCAACATACTTGTGAGCTTTCCTAAATGAACATTTGCATTTGCTTTCTTATTAGCACATTCTTGCTTGCCTTTGGCTTTTTGGCAACTCACAGCACTTCTAGGAGTTTGGCAAAATGTTTACAGGCTTGATCAGATTTTTTGTTTTTTTTTAAACAACAGCTGTGATCCTTTTTGCATCCTACACTTTTTGGTTTGCATTTCCACTGTACAAACAAGTGAAGCAGCAGTGACAGGCATTGCCTGTTATGCCAGGCAATGTCACAGCAGTGAGTGCTCAAGGCAAGAGAAGGTAGGACTGATTTTACTACCAGGGAAACCGTGGCATGGAAGAGCATCTCAACAATAAAGAAGAATTTTCTAGTAATTTACAAACATCCAAAGTGATACCAGGATTTCCTGACTGTGCTCTGGGGCGTTGTGTTGAAAGATGGTGAGAATTAACAGCCAAGCCCAGCCAAAAGGAGCTGCCCTTTCCCCCTTTCCCACTCCCACTTTTCTCCATACTGGTGCTCATTTTATCCTCTTTGACAGGCTCTTTAATTCACCACCTCCAGGGAGGGGAAAAAGAGCACTGAACATTTTCTGTTATGACAATGAGTCAAAAGTGGCTCAGGGAAGACCTGGTGAGATCTAGAGGAGGAAAGAGAGGGCACAGAGTTAAGAAAACAGGGAAGGAGAATGTCAGGAGCATTGGGAAGGGAAGGAAAGGGTGAGGACAGAAACAAGTGTCGTTTGGTGTCAGCAAATTTAAGATTAGTGCAGCTGTCTGTGGAAGCAGAATTGTCTTAGGGGGTGGCGAAATAAACGGTCTCTATTTTTCTCTGTGAAGTTTGGAGCTCTACAATATGATATATGATGGCAGAAACAGAGCAGTGGCAAAGTGCTATAATTCTATCAAACACCTTGTGAAAAGGAATGTGCTTTAATAAGCTTCACCATAAAACCAAACAGCAGAACTCATGCACAAAATGCAAACAGAAATGTGGTCACACAGATCTTGTGTTTGTACAGAGAACACAGCTAAGGCCTCCGGGGGGGTGCAATTCAAATATTAAATAAAAGGAGCAGAATACCACAGAATGAGGCAGGGAGCATAATTGAAGTAAGTATAAGTCCACCCCAGAAAAATCAAAGAAGGCAAAACAGAAGTACAAAAACATTCTTGGGCAAGTTCTGATGCAATTTTTTTTTTTTGGCCATGGGAAATATAAATACAAAGGCAAAAACAATCTATGTTTTTAATTAAAAAAGATTGATCAAAACTTGCTATTAGATACCAAAGGGAATTAGAGTATGTGCTAGAGTTTTGGATTAAAAGGTAAATGCCATTTACATACTTGCAAAGGAAGGAAACACAGAGAAACTCAAAATGCAATTCCTTGGTGTATTAGTTCCTTGATTATTTTAGGAAAAAATTGTTGCAACCCCCAAAAGCTATTATTTAACACAGAGAAAACACTTTCTCATTGAAGATTATTTTCTAGGAACCATTCAAATTATAAAAAAGTAATTCATGTTTTTAAAAATTATTTAATTTAATCGAGGTACCCAGTTTGAAACCTCAAGATTCAGAGGGTCAGGTTATTTAATAACTGACCAAGTTTTTGCAGTTCTGGGGAGTTACACTAACTATGGGGTAAGTGATTATTCCAATAATTGAATCCCTGCAGTGTTGGTTCTTCTCTGTTTGTGAATGTTGTAATTTAAGGACCTGGCTCTGCCCTTCCACCAGCAGCATTTCCTTGGAACTCTGCACAGTGCTGGTGCAAGCAAGAGAAGAGTTTAGTCCCATTGTTCAGCTTCTGCAGCCACCTTTTCCACACTGCCTTGGGCAAACCAAACTTGAAAAGAAAGATACAGATATCAACCATTTTCACCTCTTGCTGCAATCACAAGTTCTTCCAAAGACTGTACTGTGCATTGCCATCACCAACTGTTTTAGGTCTTAGCTGAAAATGTTTTCCTCTCCCTGGCTACAGGATAAAAATAGGCCTTAACTACTGGTGAATTTATTTGTGTGACTGTGGCACTGAAATATGACACTTGTGTGTCAGGAGTTTTCTGAGGGGGCTGACCTTTAAAAACCTCTGCTTCCCAAGAAGCAGAGCAATGAAGGTCATGGAATCATGGAATGGTTTGGTTGGAAGACACCCGAATATCATCTCTTTGCAGCTCCCTGCCATGTCCAGGATGCCACTGGATCAGGCAGCTCCAAGCCCTGTCCAGCCTAGTCTTGAACACTTCCAGGGACACCTCTGGGCAGCCAGTGCCAGTGCCTCATTACCATCACAATAACGAATTTCTTCCTAATATCTAATCCAACTCCCCCTCTGTTAGTTTAAAACTGTTCCCCCTTGTCTTGTCTTGTCCCTCTCCATCTTCCTTATAGACCCCCTTTAGGTACTGTAAGACTGATGTAAGATCTTCCCAGAGCCTTCTCTTCTCCAGGCTGGGTAACACCAACTCTTTCAGCCTGTCTTTATCTGAGAGGTGCTCCAGCCTCTGAGCATCGTTGTGGCCTCCTCTGGACCTGCTCCAACAGCTCCACATCCTTCTCATGTTGGGGTCCCCAAGGCTGGACACAGCACTCCTGGTGGGGCCCCATAAAGGCAGAGCAGAGCAGGAGAAGCACCTCCCTAGACCTGCTGGCCACTGTTCTTTTGATCCTGGAGATTTCTACAATAATTTTTTCTCCCTCAGCATAAAATATGAATCAGCCTCCAGCTTGGAGATCAGCTCTCAGAGCTGTTCAGCCTCACTCCATGTTTAACACGTAGATTTAATGAATCTCCTTGGCAATGCAGTCAGGAAATTTATAGCCATGTTGAAAGCAAGAGATTGGAGGTTATTATGTTTCTCAGATGAGAAGGAAAAAATCATAATAAAACATGGAGCTTTTCGTCATGAGATGAGGGAGCAGGTGTAAGTAGGAATAGATGAATCTTCAGTTCATAAGCATTAACTCCCAATCAGAGCAAGATTTAAAAGTGTAATTGTGGAACAGAGAAACAATACATCCTGCACATGCTAGTTATTCTGCTGCATTAAAAGCAGGTTGGATCTTCAGAGCCTGACATGGGGAGATGGTGAAAATTTCTGGTCAGAATAAAATATTTAGAGCAACCCCTGGGGTCAGGAATCTGAAGGATGTACCTTTAGACTAAAACCATGGTTGTTACGAGGTTCTAAGGACCAACTTTAAAGCAGGTGCTTTATTTTAGCAATATAATTGGAGGTGACAGGTCTTCCTGTCAGAACCTCTTGACAGTTTGGGTCATTCACAAAGGTATTTGTGTAACTTCAAATCAGAAAGTAAAACCTGTATGCAAATTCAAATAAGAAAACCAATTTTTTGATCTTTGTCCTTCAGGGTTGTCAGACACTTTTTCCAGGTCTGGTTGCTAAAGATTCAGTCATTTCCCTTTTACTTTAGTCAGGTGTTGTGCTTTCCTATCAGAGCACCCTCTTACTCATGAAAGAGTGAAAGGGAATAGAGCTCTATCTTGTGTTTTTTAGGCTTGGCTGTAGGATGATAATTCAAAACCCACATTAATTTAGGGGAAAACATCACCATTTTCTGTGCTGAAGAGGGAAAGCTGACATTTCCCCTCACTGCTCCTCTGGGTTTTATTCTTCTAAAGCTTGTAAGGTTTATCTGGCCAGTTTGCCTCGGGATTCCTGATTGCTTTACACATTGCGGGAGTTGTTATGTTTGCCCCTCTCCCAGATGTCAAACTTTACCTTCCTGGACTGTAAGAGCAGAGGAGGTGGGGTTTGGTGTGTTCTTAATCAGATTGTCAGTGTTTACCTTTCAGGGATACCAGCAGTCCAATCAAATCAGAATACTGCAAACTAAATTTAGTACAAGACAACCAGGCCACCATTTTCCTGTCAACAAAGTTCAAGATTTTCAGGGATCCTTACTAGGACTGATTGTGAGTTTTGCTGAACTCTAAAAAAGTGCTGCACTGATGCTAAAAGATCATAACAGCACATCAAGAATTGCTCTAGTGACCTGTCCAAGAAACATGTGTGCTATAGGATTTGTAAAAATAACATTAATACTTATAAAAGAACCCATCAAATAGAAAAAACTTCTTGGAAAGGGAAGTCATGGAGCTTTAATTATCATCCTGAAACAACTGCTTGTGCAACAATTTCTTCTGCAACCTTCATTACTGTTGATGCAGGTAAACCAAAATGAATTAAGAACAGGCTGATTTAATCTTGCCTCCCTACATTTCAAAGTGTTATTGACTCAGGAGTGGATTTCTTGGCTCTATTTTGTCAGTTTATATAGGCTGACACTTCACATCCATTATTTTAACACAGGTTTTGTGTGTGTGAATTATAACTACTCACACTGAGTGGCTGCTCTGCACTGTAATGGATGTAGACAAAGGCTGCCTAAGGTGGAATACTTTATTAGGTCAATTAATAAACCAGCAGCATCTTGTTTCTGGGTTAATCATTGGACTGAACCTTTATTTTGCATTTAAATGCGGCCAAGGCCATAAAAATGACTCAGGAAAATGACATTTCCATCACCCATGTTTACTCTCTTCCCATGACTTGCACATTGCATGTACTCAGTTTGTGAGTCATAACTTGATTTCCCAGGTGTCAAAACATCATGCTCGACCTGACATAAAAGAAAAATCCAGCTGTGATGTCTCTCCATCTGCACATCACTGACACCAGTCATAATTCTGAAACAGCAATTAAACCGGGGAAGTGGCTTTAGAGTTTTTCAGGGAGTTGGTTCTGGGTTTTTTTGGATGATACACAGGGCACAAGGACATCTATCTTGCCCTCCCACAGGGTCTACTAATTGTGTCAGTTGTATTGTCTGTAGCTATCCCATAATTCAAGACTGCACACATCCCATACAGTGGAATATGCATCAGTAAATATTTTTTGTTTGTTGTGGGTTTTTTGTGTGTGGTTTTTTGTGTTTTATTTTTTTTTCTTTCAATGAACTTGTAGAAAGAGCAGAGGACATTTAAAACTCGAGTCTCATTAAAAAGAGTCAGAACTCACCAGTAGTTGCTGTCCCTGAGCAGTTACTTCGTGTTCTCCAAGTGTTAAGGAAAGCATTGCAGATATCTCTGCCTTTTATATCTGTTGGCAATCACACCAAAACTACATATACTGGCCCAAAGTGCTGCTTCCCTGAAAGAAATGAACAGATTTTGACTTAATACCTCAGGACTGACATATTAATTTTCACAATTTTATTCCAGACATTAAAATGAACTCCAATAAACTTAAGTTCACAACAAATGCTTTGGAAATACCTTCTCAACTGTGCAAAGTTCACTCTCTCACAGCAGCATTTCCTCCAGGAATTCAAGGATTGTTATCTGGAAGCTTCAGTATTTATCTCCCCACTCTAATATTACACAAGATTTATAGTGCCTGTGTTTTATATCAGGCTGCTAATCAGAGTGCTAAAATCAATATTTCAGACTGTGAGTCCCTTCAGAGAACAGCTCTGCAGTGATAAGGGAGGCACAGCAGAACAGCCTGATCCTGCAGTGTCACCTGGCCACCAAAAACCTCAGAAACTTGGGAACAGCAAATGCTGTGGCCTCCAAGAATGGACTCACAGCAAAGATCTGGGGAGCAGAAGGAAGAAATCATAGCTTGTGGCTGGGAGTAGAGGAGACATCACCTCATTGCCTTTTTTCCCCTCTCCCTTCTTACCAGGTCATGCAAAGATATGAACTGATGCAAGACCCACCAGAGAGTTCTGAAAAATCCATTTCTAGGACAGGACAAAACCTTCCAGCTTTTCATTGCAGGGAGGTCTAAGGAATTTTAATAACATCAAAAATGTCAGACAAGGCTTTGGCAGGTCTGTAGCAGAAAAGAAGAGGCAAAAGAAATTATATATCTAGATTTTGTTTTTCATAGTTTCACTGTATTCTCCAGCAAATTATTATATCCATTTTGAGATTTTCTCATCTCACTTTCAGAGGAATTACCCATTTTTAATCAGATTATTGCCCCACCTTGTCTAAAATCCTGTACTGGAGAATGATTTCCTTTAGGAGGGGAATTATCTCCTAAAGCATTGCCAGTTCTGACATTTCACCTCCAGCAGGAAAAAGGCTTTCTCTGATCCACTCTGTCCATCAGGTTAACCCTTTTTCCAATTCACACTAAAGTAACATGTGTTGCTATTTATTTCTCCATGATCAAAACTGGGTAACCACAAAGTGAGGAGATGACAGTAATTTTCCACTGTAAGTTCAGGCATTCTAATTATCCTCAGTTTTTTCTCAGAAGAGAATGGGCAGCCAGAACAGACCTATCCCTGTAGCCTGGTAATAATTCCTAGAAGTGCTTTACTGAACTTATATGCTGAATTCAAACCTGTCCAAAGAGGAAAAGAAGATTCAAAAGATTTTTCTCCTGTCATGGGGAAGTGTCCAGCCTGATGTGATGTGAACATTTATTTCTTCAAGTGTAATTTCATTTGTCGAATTCGAACTTGTTAAAACATTTTAAACTTCATAAAACAAACCCCTTAGGGATAATTGGTTTTTAAAATGAATAGATTTACAGTGCTCTGAAAAATAAATCAGAAATCCTAGACAAAAATGGCAACTTAATCACATATCAGTTAATCTAACAAATATTTTTTTAAAACCAGAATTTGCTGAAGAATTGACATTAACTATGCTACAAAGCAAAGCCACTGTGTAATTAGTGACTAAAAGCTTTCAGAAGTGACATCTACCTCCAAGTAAAACATTTTTCACCTGTCTCATTACGTGTGGAAGAATGTAAATGGATGAAAAAGTAGTTTTCACTTTTGTCTTATTTTTCAAACTGTAATTGTTGCCATGTGTTAAGAAGACAGTTATTGGACAGTGATCCTCAGCTCCTCTTTTGGGTAAGGCTATTAAGAAAGAATATTTCTGTGCTGATAGAGCAAGTTTTCTGATGTTTTTTCCAGATACTTGAGTACAAAGTCAAGGATCCTGCATCAGAACAAAGTTTGCTGCTCCCAGAGGGCTTAAAGAAGTCGACAAGAGGCAATGCAGGGACCTGAATGAGCTGCTTTGGGGTTTAACAAGGGACAACTTCATTGCAGAAAGAGGAAAAGCTGGCTCATGGCTGTGGCTCAGCTAACTGTGCCCATACTGGCAGCTTTATTTTAATATGAAATCGTGTTAGAAAGGCCTGAGTGCTCTTTACAAATGTCTGGATGCAGTGGATGCTTTTTACAACAGAGAATTGGGAACCAAGTGCCCGTCACAGACAAGCAGTGCCACAGCATGAGGAATACTCTGCATGTCCTCAGGGCAAAGACACCTGTGCCAAAGGCAGAGAAAACCACCCTGCAGCAGCTGAGGGCCCAGACAAAGGGTGCCAGGATGGGAAGTCTGAGTGGCTGACATGGACTGAAAAGGCATTATCTTCATAAGGACAACTTGTGAGACATTGCTGTTCCTCTCTAAGTGTGTGCTTCCAAGGAGAAAGTTGTGTTGAGGGTGATGTCAGATGCCCCCTCAACAGGGGCACTGTGGTGGTGGTGGTGGTGAGGGCTTGGGGGCAAAAATAGGCATTTTACTTTTCCCGTGGAGGTGGCTGGTGAACAGCTACAGAGGCAAACTGAAAGACTGGCCTGGACCAAAGGTTGGCATGGAAGAGAAGGCAGGGTATGAGAATCACCAGCGCAGAGGCCACATGGGATATTTTACTGGTGGGGGAGTGTTCAGGGGAATGGGACAGAAGGAGAAGGGAAGGGTCACCAAGGACAGGGATGCTCAGGATGCCACACAGTTCTGCAGGAGGAGAGGAAGACACTCACCAGAGTACAGAGTGACCACCGGAAAAATCACGAGCATGAGGCTGAAGGTGGGACTGGTGTGACCTGGGCTGGCAGTGATCCAACCACTGGGACATCCTTTTGCCCACACAAGCCAGGATGTCATCTCAGCAGGGATGAATTGGTGGCTGTGCGGGAGAGCTGTGAAAAATGAAGGTCTGTCTCTCATCCAGTGTCCTGGTGGTTCCTGAAATCAGATCAGATGAGCACAGCAGGGACTTTCTCTTGCATTTGGAACAGGTGATAAGCCCAATAAGCGTAACTATAGTCCATTATTGAAATTTTGTTCCCACCAGGGTAGCTGTCAGAGCGCTGACTTTCATACTGTGCTTGCCACCCACGATAATTTGCTTGGGCCATTAATCAAGAACACTTCCATGAACTCACTGGGGACACACCAGTATACATAAAGCTGCTGGAAAGAAAGTAAAATTTTTAATGGTTTTGTATGATTTGTTAACTATTTTTCTCCATTTAAGCCACCAGCAAAACTTTAATTAGCATCCATGAAAAGATAATCCAACTCCTTTCAATAAAACATGTGTTTCAGAGAATTGAGTGCCATCGTTTGCTGGTATTGTAGGGCCTGAAGAAATCAGTGCAGAGAGTGCATTAAGGTGTGAGAGCATGAAGTGACTGTCACAGACATTGCCCTGTAGGATCAGGCCATGTGGTGTCTATCACTCCACATCCTGAAGACAATCAGCCCTCTCTGTGCCTCCCACACTGTCTCGTACTGATTTTGTGTGAGAGCAATTTCCATGAGACGTTGTCATTCCTGTGTTTTCTGATTCCCCTCTGGGACTGCTCCTCAGGAACAGGCAGCAAATCCAAACCAGCAACGACTGTGGCAGGAATTCAGTGCTGCAGAAAGGCAGAGATGAGAAAAGATCAATTAGTCTGTACAGGTGGCTGAAAGAGAAAATGAGGCTTCATGGCACATTTTGAACTACTGAGGTAATTTACACTTGAAGCTGTTTGAAACAGATCCATTTTGGGGTTTTGGCAATTTGTGTACAGAACACAAGCATCTGCTTTTTTTTTTCTTCCAAAATGCTGGATTGGAAATATCCCTGTGGATGCCCAGATGTTGCTTTTTGCTAAAATCAGGTCAGTAAAGAAAAAGAAAAGTCCATAATATTTTCAATAAACATTACAAAACCTTGAACACCAAAATTAAAAATAAAAAACAAAAGACAATACTGAGATGTTTTGTTTCGTTTTGCTTCTGTAAAGGACAATTTTGGAGAAAGAATAATTACTGAAAAAATTAAAGTAATTCCAGTGTTCCAGATTTATTTTCAGATGTGATAATAACCTTTTAATCTACAGAAGATAAGGGTTTGGATCTAGTTTGCAAGTGTTAGTCAGGAATTGTTCCACTGAACTGAATGGGAAAGGGCTAATATAAACCAGCTTTGAATAAAATCAGAATTGCAATTCTCTTCATTTGATCTGTTAACTAAGGTTCAATCATTCTTAGACTGAAGCCACTAGTGCGATTTCCATCAGCACACCCAGGGGCAGACACTCGAACTCTTTTCCATAAAGAATGTCTTTCAGTTCATCTTTATGAACAATTTTGCAGCATGAATAAGCACTGATATTAGGGAAATTTTCCTCCTATTTTCCTCTATTCTTAGAATTATTATTTCTGTGTTTGTTCACCTTGCTCACTCCTTCCCTGTGTGAACAGCCTGCTTGTTATTGCAGTGTTACAAATAGCACAAAGTAGCTGAAGATCTTGAATTAGGAGGAACACATTTGGGTTATTCATTTGTTGCCAAAATTGCCCAAAGGATTTCTATTTTATCCCTGCAGTCCCTTGATCTTAATGCTCCCTTCACTTTAACACCCTGGTATTATATATATTTTTCATCTGCTTCAGAATTAGACAGACCAGAAGTGATACCTTTGCCAATTCATCTTCACTTACACTTTCTTCATTCTGCCTGTCAGAGACTACTGCAAAAGGGAGACAAAGCTGGAACATGACAAATAGGCACTGTGATTGTTTTCAACATGCCACAAAAAAGTAGGACAAAATATCTTAATGTTTTCCTCTTTCCCCTCATCCTTCATTCAGCAGAGATTTGCTGTCATTTATAAAGGTCACTGGCCTAGGAAGCAACTGAGAAGGCAAAAAACTTTTTCTTTCTCTCCAAGTATGTATTCAAGCTGCAGCAATAACATAAACCCTCTGTTATGTGATGGGTGGCTGCAGCCACAGCCAGTCCCAGTCAGTTAAATAAAGGATTTTAGGGGCATGCCTCAGTTTATTTATGCCTGGCCCCCAAAAAACATGTTCTAAAACCAGATGAAATGCTGCTTTAGTGTAGACATTTTGAAACTGATGACAGCCCTGACAGTTTTTATTGCAATGATCCTGGAATATTTTGAAATGAGGTCATTCAACACTGTGCAAAAGGCCAAAAAACCCCCCAGACAACCAACAAACCAATAGATGACATGCTGTACATCTTGTCTATGCATTTTGCAAGGGTGACTGACAAGCACACTTTTCCTTTCCACAAAAACACCCCCTGTTTCCTCACAAAGCTCTTGGGAGCTGATGACACCACGTTCCAAAGGTAAAATATTTTTATTCAGGTAGATTGTGATCATCACTTACAGTATATTATTTACCTAATATTTGACTTGCATCACAGTCCACAGGTCAAGTGTCTTAAGAAGAACCTACTCTTGCCCTGCATTGTTCTTCCTCTCCATTAAAACTCCTGGTGGAAGATTAGTACAAACAGTACAGAACACAGATACAAGAGTAACCAAAGCACAGTTGCCATGAAGTAGAATAAAAGCTTTTTCCCATTGAAATATTTCAAGTTCCAATCCAGACATTTTCCCTTTGAAATTTCTGCCCTTTTCCTTTCTCATAAAGAATGACCACCTTTTGTAAAGTGCTTAACTCTAAGTGGCTCAGTAGTCCCATTTAGCTCAGGGAGACTGTTCAAGTGTTCAGAGGTAACACCCATTTGCAGAGAACACAGGAGACAGAACCTTGTGTCTACTTGAGAGAAAGAACAGAAAGAGCACTTGAACATTTTTTTTCAAAATGTGTTTTTCTGTTCATTATAATTTCCAGTCTTTAAGTTTGTTAAAAAAATATGGTAGGATTTGAACTGATCCTGTTGATTTTCTTTTTTTATTTTTTTGAGGAAAAAAAGGCAGTGATGCATTTTGCAGACTTGTGAGGCAGCAATTCAGGAAAACAGAGCTGTAGGAAAGTAGGATGCAGGCAGAAAGGCAAGTGAACTCCATGGAAATAGGAGGTACCGTGTATGATGCCTGTACTCCCAAAATCCAAGGTCCTTGTCTTAGCAGCTTCTCACCAGAAGTTGCTCCTGTACAGTGTCCATTAGACTCAGAGCTCAGGGCTTGACTCTCTGGTGATAAGGCTGTTAAATATCAACAGCAATTCCTGCTCTCTTCTCCCCGGAAAAACCTCAACACAACAAACCCAACAAACCAGGACCCTTACCCACTAGTCCAGATTTTCTCAGTAAATATTTTCTACAGCTTTCTCTTCAGAAACCTTATTGCCTTCATTATCTTTGTGCCCCACCTGCAGGGAAGAGAGTTTTTATTGCAGTAAATTCTAACAAACTTTGAGCCAGCAATGTCAAGTCCTCCTCAGCCTGTCTTTGATGACCCCACCATTTCTGGTGGTTTAGAACTCTGGCATTATGAACATAAACTGGCATATTTTCAGTGAAGATGTTTTAGTTTCAAATTTTAACAAGATTTTCTGAACAGTAAAATAACTTGGTGAACTTTAAAACAAGAGCATCAGAGGCAGAGCATGCTCTTCTAGCTGTGTGTGACACCTTCACACCTCATCTGAAATTATCTAGAAGAGATTGGAAAAAAAAATGTGAGTCTGAATGCATCTGACATGCATCATCCTTCAGGACAATGTGGGAAAAGATAAAGCCCAGGACAATTTAAGGCAATGGAAACCAGTAATGCTCAGGATTCTCTGAGGATCTTCTCAACCTGCCCTGCACTCTGCGTTGGTGAGGCCACACCTTGAGTGTTGTGTTCAGTTCTGGGCCCTTCAGTTGAGGAAAGAGATTGAGGGGCTGGAGCGGGGCCAGAGAAGAGCAACGAGGCTGGAGAAGGGACTGGAGCACAAGTGCTGTGGGGAGAGGCTGAGGGAGCTGGGGGTGTTCAGCCTGGAGAAGAGGAGGCTCAGAGGTGACCTCAGCACTGTCTGGAACTGCCTGAAGGGAAGTTCTGGCCAGGTGGGGGTTGGTCTCTTCTCCCAGGCACTCAGCAATAGGACAAGGGGGCACGATGGGCTCAAGCTCTGCCAGGGGAAATTGAAGTTGGAGAGCAGAAAAAAATTCTTTGCAGAGAGAGTGCTCAGGGATTGGAATGGGCTGCCCAGAGAGGGGGTGGATTCCCCATCCCTGGAGGTTTTTCAGCTGAGCTTGGCCGTGGCACTGAGTGCCATGATCTGGTAAAGGGACTGGAGTTGGACCAAGGGTTGGACATGATGATCTCAGAGGTTTTTTCCAACCCAATCCATTCTATGATTCTGTGTTTCTATGGATGACATACAGCAAGTGGAATAAAGTTTGTACTGTAATTAGAAGAAAGTATTTTTGTCTGGTCTCTATTTTCAAGTGCTAAGAGAAAGGAGAATGCACTGTCAGTGAGGTGGGTGCCAAAATCTTCGCTGTTGAATGGACGTTGTTGTGATTGGCATTAACCAACATGCCAGAAATCAAAGTATTTTAGCATTCTCCCAGTCCTAACACCACTTGTAGTGTTAGAGGCAATGAAAGGAATATGCTCTGGCCCTTGATTCTGCGTTTCAGCTCAGAACAACAATGTGTCACCACCAGGAGATAAATATTGTTGAAATTACACTGGTTAAAAATTCATTTGTTCCTTTAAGCATGTCCTCTGCAGGACACTTTCCTCTTACACAGCCCCTTCCTGCAGCTGCCAGCACTGAGAACACAGAAAACTGAAAGAGAGGAGGAAGGAGAACGGCCCTCCTGAACATTCACATTTTTTCATGATGATTTTTTTAATAGAGTACAATTTTTGCTGAAGTTCTTTTTTCAAGCTTTTCCCAGTGAAAAATAGAGAGCACACAAGATAAGTTTAGCTGCAATGACTTTAGTTTCCTTGAAGTGTCATAATTCTTGTTATAAATACGTTTCTTTGTGAAAGGAAAGTGTAATTATTTTGCTAATATGCATGAAAATAGCATCTGAGGAACAGAAACAATATGGTGCTGTTTGACTTGGAATTTACTCCCCAGCTGTTAATAACCTGCCTGCGTCTCTGGTGGAATTGTGAGTTTGCTATTCCTGTGCTCACAACAAATAGCAACTGTTCCTGAAACCAGGAGCTGGGCCAAAGGGAAAAAAAGGAAGCCCAAAACACATAAACAAACCCCTTAAAGTCCATATTGTGTATTTAAATTAGTTCCCTAGAGCAGTAAGAAGTAAAAAATCTCATGTGCATCTTGTTGTGTTGTTCCAAGTACTGTTCAGTTTTTGGGGAAAGTAAAAGTTTATGGGAGCCTTTTTGAAATTACATTTGTGATTACATATGCTCTCTATTGCTAAAAGAATATTATCAGTGATTAGTAATATTATATTTCCACCAACTTATCACCAAAATGTGTGGTTTGGCATGTGATGGACCAAAAGTATCTGATTTTGAAAGACAGGTACAAAGTGCCATTTTCCCAGATTTCAGTTTATCATAATTTGTGAAAAACAAAGCAACTGAACACTGCATGAATTATGTCTAATTTTGGCAGTCATTTTGATATATTTATGGTTTTGGTACAACTATCTATTGTGATTAAATAACCAAAGAATGAAGTTGGATTTTCAAAAAAAGTTATATACCAGTCAGAATCTGATTAGACTTACTAATGCCTACTGTTCTGAACTTCCAAGGAAAATAAAAATTAAGGCCTTTTTAATATTTTTTCATGATTAGATTTTACTTTAGGCAAACAAAAAACCTGCCTACTGACAAGGTTATGTAATTGAATTGGTCACGCAGCCTCTCTCCAAGCACCGCTGCTTGGTCACTTTGTCACAAGGAAATTGGCTTTGCTGAACATCCTGAACATTAGAGGACTTAAATGTCTCAAAGACAGGTGTAAGGAAAAGAATCAGGACACCATCAGTGCCTGCTGGCCTTATATTCTTTTCTTTTATTGCTATGAACAGAGGCATTTCACTGGTGTGATCCGTGGTATGAAGAAAGGGAGGTATATGAATGTCTTTAATAGAACTTGAACTTTTGCTCCAAACTTCCACCAGACTCCTCCTGGATTGATTTTATGGCATGAGCTGTCTCCCTAGCACGGGAAAGTCCCATAACCTGTCTGAAAAAGCTTAGATTTATCTCTTAAATAATTAGTTTTCCTTCCCCCTCGCTGACTTTGATTTTTCCTACACTTTGCTAAAATGACACATCCTCAGCACTAACGAAGCACTTACATATATTGTGCTAGGGCTTCTTTTTCCTTTTTTTATTTTATTTTGGTTTTGCAAGCATGTGACAGTGCTTCAAATCCCCTGACAGTTGATATATTGGGCAAATAAATCTTCCAGATGGGTAATAACACAGTGCACTCCATAATGTTCCTTTACATGTCAGATTATTTACCACACTTATCAGCAAGTGCACTTTTCCTGGAAAAAACAAGATATTTAACTTAACAAGTATGTCTTATCTACATTGTGAAATTTTTTTGTAATTCAGATCTAAATATTTTTCAAAGAGTTATAGAGTGGATGAAGTTGGAAGTGATGTCTGGAAGTTTTCCAGCCCAATTGCTCAAAGGGGACCAGGGTGCTGAGGGCTTGTCTGGTTGGGGTTTGAATATCTCCAAGGGTGAGGATGATACCACGAACTCTCTGACAAACCTGTGCCAATGTTTGAATTGTGTTCCTGAATCTCAGCCTGATAATGAAATGGAGTGGAAAGAGAAAACGAACATTACACCTCCGTTTCCAACGTCTCACCTGGGAAAATGATATACAGATAATTTGCAATTACATAACTATATTTTAACAGCCCTTCTCTTGTGTTAAAATAACAAAATTATGTTTTAAAAAGATGCCGTTAGTAACAAGAGAAAACCAATCCCTTTTGTTGGCTTCCTTGAGTGTATGCAAAGAAATTCTGCTCTTGCACACTCTAAGTTTGGCCCCTGCAGATCCTGACTTTGCTGGCAGAAGCACCAGAATCTTTCTGCTGATCTCAGTGGGTTTTATGCTAAACTACATCTCATATCATTTAAGCAGACATGAATTTGTCTTGCTTATAGTTGACTGAGATCAGGCAATTACAAGAAAACAGTTTTAATATTTAAATTAGTCAAATGCTTAATTATGAAAGTGCTGAAAGAAGAATGCTCAGCTTCATTGCACTTCAATGGCTTGTAAATTGGCAAATAGCTGTAAATTAACTCCTGGATTTCTTTAGGTTAATCAAATCAGGTTCAGTGAAGTCTTTGAAACCCGTGGATTAAAGGTATAAAAGTGTGAATCATAGAATAAGGGAGAACCATAATAATAGTTGTTAATTTCTATTTTATTCTCCTTTGTTCTCTGTCCTTTTCCCACAGACCTCCAAAAAAGAATTGAAGTGCAACGTTTCTGGGAAGCACATCTTCAAGTGGTGCTAAAGCCCTGTATTCACTAAAGAATACCTGACAAAGCCTTCACTTCTTTTCTCTGATCATTCGTTGAGAAGGACTTTCACTTTCCTCTTCACTTCCCCTTTTGCAGAGTTCTCATCACCAATCCTATCAACATGAAAGATGACATTTCTATTCATTTACTTATAATTTTTTTTATACAGGAGACTATACAAAGTCAGTAAACACATTTGTTAAACATCAGTAATTCATCTTGCAATCTGTAAAAAAAAATAAGGAGGAATTTTTAAAAATAATTATTTCTAGAAATCTGTCTGAGAGATATCAACAAAGCTAGAAACAGGAGGACAATGGACAAGACTCAAGTAAAAGGATTGGTAAATATCCGTAGTCAGAGGGCAACAGTGTTTCAGAAACAGCACCTAAAAGAGTCAATTCATATGTCTAATCAATGGGTGTTTTCTATTTTTTTATCAAAGTGAATGTGAAAGAGTGTGGGGAAATGGAAACCCCAGGCAGATTTGAGGCACGAATTCCAACCTTGCTCTGAAGGTCACATGACTCAGGTTCAGGTATCTGGTGAGAAGGGCTGGGGCCCCATGGCATGGGAATGGAGTGCCAGCCACTTCCTCTCACTCCTGATACAGAAATCACTTATTAATCTGTTAAACAAGAAGGAAAGCTACCTCAAGAAAAGGCAATTTGCTTTTTTAATTTGTAGATGGAATGGTTACCAGTTGAGTTATCAATGAGCATTTTTCTTCTGTTGTAGCACTTCCTGACAATAATTAATTTTCAAGAAAAGATTTCCATGTGAATTTGATTGTATTTAAGCATCATTATTATCCACCAAAACAAAACTTTATCTCAAGTCCAGATCTTCATACAGGTGTATCAGTGTCAACAAAATCTTGTTTTCTTTCTGCCTTCAAAACTCACAGGTGTTTTCTCTGATTCTTTGGAAAGTGAACCATCTCCTAATATTGTCTCTAAATTTTTCCATGTTTCGTCCATGTATGAGCTGGTTTTACCATGAGGAGGAAGCAATGATTTTCCTGCAAGAGGCAGAAAAGGCCCCTGTGGCAAAAAAAATAGTTCTACCTCTCTGCAGATAATAGCAGCTTTTCACTAGGAAAAAAAGAAAATGCAAAAGTGGTGTGTTAGATGCTGTGTAGCTGCTTCCTGCTCAGAAAGCTGGGCTAGTGTCTGCCACTTTGCCATGGTGTGCTAAAAGGCCCTTGAAAACCAACTGCAGCTTTAAAGAGGCCAAGCAGGCAGAACACTTCCAGCACTCCAGTCAGGGTAAATTTAGTGTTCCAGCACTCCACATTCCATTTCTGTGGTGCTGGAGAGCAGATTCCTTCCAGCATGTGCTCCCTGGCCTGAATATTCAATAGAGAAATGAGGACAGCACAGACATCCCCGAGAGTGAAAACCAAAATTTATGCTGTGAATAGGCTTCCTGTTCCTCTCTCATTCAAATAAAGTGCAGGCAAATTCTGGCCCGTCACATGCTGCAGAGAAACCCCACCAAAGCTATTATTGAATAATGAGTTATCTGCTGTGTACAAATGTTCCAGGATGGTGCATGAGAGCAGCCCTGGGGTGAAGGCCTTGGGGGTGCAGGTGGGTGAGAGGCTGGACGTGACCCCGCCATGTGCACCTGCAGCCCAGAAAGCCAAATGTGTCCTCACCAAAAGCTGCGTGGGCAGCAGCTGAGGGAGGGGATTCTGCCCCTCTGCCCTGCCCTGCCCTGCCCTGCTCTGGTGAGACCCCACCTGCAGAGCTGCCTCCAGCTCTGGGTGCCCAGCACAGGGAGGGCAGGACCTGTTGCAGTGAGCCCAGAGGAGGTACCAGGATGATCAGAGGGATGGAGCAGCTCTGCTGTGAGGAAATGGGGAGAGAACTGGGTTTGCTCAGCCTGGAAAAGAGACAACTTAGGGGTAACCTGACTGCAGCCTTCCTGTACCTGAAGAGGCCCTGCAAGAAAGACAGAGAGGGACTTTATATCAGAGGTAACAGGGTAAGGAGGAGTGGATTCAAACTGAAAGAGATTTACATTAGATATCAGGAAGAAATTCTTTACTGTAAAGGTGGTGAGACACTGGCACAGTCTGTCCAGAGAAGCTGTGGCTGCCCCATCCCTGGAAGTGCCCAAGACCAGGCTGGGTGGAGCTCTGAGCAACCTGTACCTGAGAATTATCAAGCCCTTAAGGACTTATTTTGCACCCTCTTTGCAGCAGTGATGAAGCAATAGAGATCCAGCCTCACTCCTTTGGTTGTCCTGAGTGTTTTCAGAAAAAACAAGCAGGAGACACAAAGCTTACAACAATGATTAACCTCAGCTTGGATTTAGCCATATGCACAAAATAAACAAAATGGATCTGATTAAGTATCAAAATTCACAAAAGGAAGAAAAAAAACCCCTCATAATGCCCTTCAACCCAGCTCTCATTGCTATTCCCAGCCACAAGCGAGTTTGTTGGGCTGTCCCTGGGAAGTCTTTCACGTGCTCTGTAAATGCGTGTCCTGGCACGGGAGTGGGAGCACTCACTGCTCAGGAACCCTGCAGGAACTGCAGCCCTGTGGCTGCTCAGACCAGACACACCTCTGAGCACAATTTCACTGCTCAGGTACTTTCCCCAGAGCAGCATGAAATAAATTTAATGTGGACTGAAGGAGTGTTTTTGGTAAGCTTGACCACATGAGGAAATCATCTCCTGCCTGACTTTTGGCCAGCAAACTTTAGTAGTGGGATTTTCTGGTTGAAGAAAAGACATTTATCCCAGGGGGACAAATATTTCCCTCTCTCTCTCTCTTTTGCTTTATTATGTTTAAATAGAGATGAATTGGGAAAACATTTGTCTTGTACAGACGGTGAAGGAATATTAAGAAGCCTGTGCCTGTTGGCAGCTTTCTTCACCATGCTTGGTTTACTGTCGTGCATTGTCTTTATGGAGGAGAAGATTTTACAGCACTGTAATACAGCATCTGCATTCTTCATTATCTTCAGGAGTGTCTAAGCTGTATTCTTTTACCTCCCTTTCTCCCTTCTGTTTTTACAGCTGTGGTTACAACAGAATAAGTAAAATGTAAATTACCAGCTAAAAGCCTGGTCAGAAGAGAAGGAAAGCTGTGGGAGGTACAGAATACTGCTTGGGTCGTGCCAAGCAATTCATTACTATGTGGGTTTTTTGCCATTTTTCAGCCACCTGAGTGCTGGCATGACTTCTTAAAAACATAGAATTATTCAGGTTAAAAGAGACCTTGGGAGTTGATAGGGTTCAACCTCCAGCTCAAAGTGAGGCGACACTCCAACAAACTCCCACTGATCAGAGTTTTACCCGGTAGGATCCTGAAAGCCAGTGCTGGAACCACTCATTTTCCTAGTGCAAATTCCTGCCTAAAATGTGACCCAGATTCCTTTGTCACCTCAGCTGCTTCACTGGAACAAGCCAGTCCATTTTCCCTCAATTTCTCTGCTAAAAGCAGGCCTCTTTTTGGAGGTAGGCACTGTGGGAAGGAAGGATGCTTTTTATAGCAAAGTGAACAAGTTAGGAGAAATCTACCAAGGTCTGCTGCAAAATTTTTGGAGCACGCCTCTTTCTCTGTCTGTGCAACATTGCTCTGCTGTAGCAGTGTGGTTGTTGTATGCTCTGGGTCCTTCTGAAAATTTGTCATGTGAGATAACATCTGATTGCAATGACTGACCAAGTGCTGAGTTCCAGTAGTGGAACAACTATTGCCATTGCCTTTCCTCTGCTTTTCTTGGGCCTCTTAGTGCTCTGAGACAAGAGTCTCACAGACAAAGCACAAGCAGACAGTGGGGTTCTTCCAGGTGTGTCAAACAGTCTTAGACTGGAAGTATTTTTCAGGAATGAATTATCCCTGCCTAGGTGGTTGCACAGGCTCAAACACAGCAATGTCTGAGATTAGGTGCTGAGTGCCACTGAAAGGCAAACAGCAAATAAAAAGGATAAACTTGTCCCTGTGCAAAGATTGCTGCCAATAAACTGCCCTGCTCTTGCTGGCTGCACTCTGGATGTACAGGGTGTGGGAACACCTGGCAATCCATGGTTATTCATGGCTTTTCTGGCACCAAGCCATACAAGAGCAACCTTTGAGATGCCACCCTCCCACCCCCCCCTCCCGTGGCCCTGGCCAGCCCTGTGCCCCCTGGGTCAGCAGGTCACTGTGCCACTGAAGCACTGCTGACACCAGCACTGCTGCTCCTCCCAATTACCAGGAGCCAGATGTGAACTCTTAGACAGCGTTTGGGCTTCAGATTCAAAAAGCTTTTGAGCTTTTCATGCTGAAGGCAGAAATTGAAGATATTAATTGCACTGCTTATGGCTTCAGCCTCTTCATCTGAATGAGAGGTTTTGTGATTTCCATAAACCCCAGGAGTATGATGCTTGAAGCTGAAATATATTTCCTGACAGATTGACAAATAGGGCAGATTTTTTTTCTTATTATAGCTATTGGAATTGAAAACACTACCACATAGAGATGCCAAAAAAAGGACTCTTTTTATACATAAGGGTATTGTTTCCAGAAATGCTTTGAAAGATTTTCTCCATTAATATTCCTCCTTTCTGTCCTACACAGGGAAGTTGGTTTTTTTAACTGATTATATATTGCATAAAACCCAGTGTAAGTCTTGAAACCACTGAGGATATTTTGCATAATGGAAAAGGCTTTATTCTACCATTGTTCAATACTGTGATAAATCAGAAGTAATTTTACTACAGTCATGGTGTCTGATGGGTGCAAGAGAGACCCAAATTGCAGCCAGGTATTTTTTCAAAGAAGCAATTCTGAGAGATTCTGAAATTACTGTATTTTGGTTGTACACAAATGATTAATGGTAGAATCATATGCCATCTGTTCATGCTAATTATATGAAATGTTTGTAATAAAACCTAAAACTCAGTGTGTTTGTTAAACTCCTGAAATTCAGACTAGTACTATGGAAGATTTATTAAGGCCTATGAATTTTATACCAGAAATTGGGATCCTGCCATGAAAGAATGTGGAACAAGATGATGCATTGTTTGCCGGATCAAAGGAGTTTTAATGTGAGCAGTGTTCTTGGGTTTGTGCAATAAATTTGGTTTTAGGGCTTTGGGTATGAATGAAATTCATCCCAAAATTCAGATGAGGGAAAGCAGTGTGAACTTTTGCAGAAAAGAAGCAAAAAAACCCCAAACAAAACAAAAAAATCAATAAATAAATCAATAAATTTTCATATTTAAATTGGATTGGTGTCCCTTTCTGAGTGATTTCAAGGATACTTGTGTGCTTAAGGACACACTTGGTGTTGGGCTCTTCCTGAGGGAATGAATAAACATCTCAGAGTCTCGCTAGTTTGGCTTTTTTCTGCAAGGGGCTGCCTTAAATCCCAGCAACAGCAACAGAAAATTAATAGATGACAACCCAAAATGCATGGCTGGTATTCTGCTCAGCTGGATGTGGGTGTAAGGAAAAGCAAACATTACTGCCATTTATGAGCTATAACAGACATATTTGAGTGTTTTGCTTTTGCACATTTCATTCTGTTATTGGAAAGGGGATAAAAGTCCTATAACTTTTGTCAGCTCATGAAGAAAAGTAGTTGGAAGCAGCACTAATTGAATGAGTAGGAAGGGCCATACACTGAGGATCAGAAGCTGGGGTTCTATTCACAGATCTGTGTTACTTGCCTTTCAGACTTTTCCATTTTCACAGTGGAGATGATAATGGTTAGCTGCCAGCAGAAAATATTTTGTTATCTACAGCTGAAAAGCACTATGTAAGTCTAAATATTATTTCAGTATCTTCCTCCCACCCACTCAGTAAGTAAAATATGTGAGAGCTATGGAAAACGATGTGATAATTATTACACAGAGGCTGAGCTTCGAAGCTGAAAGCCTGTTATAGCTCATTATATATAATACCTCTCAGACACTATGCCAATGAGCTTGGTATAAAAGCTCAGCAGAACAGATATTTAGCAAGCTCTGATGGACACACAGTGCAGCACAGTTGCAGTTCCCTTGAACAAGCAAGGTCCTCCTACTGCTGAGTTACCTGGAGGGCAAATAGTTAACCATCACCTTCTTCTTTCTTTTTTATTTTTTTTTTATCTTTTTTTCCCAGGCTTTAAAACCAACTTCTAATTTTCTGATTTTTTTAAAGATGCTTTATAATGCAATTAGAGAGCTCCTGGAGGCACTAATTGGATCATAAAGTGCCTTCTTCATGTTTCAGCTGAGGAGAGAGGAAAAAAGGATCACTTCACGTCCTCTTTGCACCTGCTAAGATGTTTGTGAAACACCTTACAATTAAATTATAAGCACCTAGAGGAGACTTTAAATTACATACTGTGGAGCTAGAACCTTGAGTCAGACACCAGAATCCACAAACTCAAAGCTTACGAAAGCCTCATATCCACCTTCTGGCACTTTTCTACCTCCTGGGGTGCAAAAAGACCTTTGTTTTTCCAGTGCTCTGAGTTCTTAATACTCTTTCTCAAAGCGATGGTCTAAGTATACCCTAAGCCAACTGCAATTGCTAGCTGAGCGTACAACATGTCTTTTCAATACCCCAGCCCAGGAGGGAACCTGACAGCAGGCACAACACGGATGGTTCTTATAATCACTAACAGCTCCTGGGTAGTCATCTCGGAACTGAAACTGCCCGGTGGATGGGAGGAGGTGGAGGCTGTGCAGCTTTTCCCCTTGTGGAGGATGGGATGGGGAAAGGAGCCAATGATGGTGCTAAATAGGGAAATTGCAGGGAACGGTGCAGGCTGCAGGAACCCCGGAGTAGTGTGAGGGAGGGCACACCCAGGGACAGTGGCAAGCGAGTCCCAGTGACGGATTTAGGTCCCTTCTCGTGCTCCACAGTCCACACACACCTTTGGTACCAACAGCAGCATGGAATGGGACTGACCACTCTGGCAAAGAGGCTCTGGAGTGTTCTTGTTTCTGACTGAGTATTAACCAGTATCAAAGCTTGGGGTTTATTTCAAAGTCTTCCTTGGAACAGGGTGTTCAGATACATCTGAAATTAGTGTATTGCTTAGAATATCAGCAGCAGCACTGTCATTCAGAGAGTAGAGGAAAAATACATACAAATACATACCTGGGCAATCAAGTGCCACACTACCCCTAACAGCCCAAAGGCTGGAGAGTGATGTGTCACCTGTCACTGGGGCTGTCTGGTACAGGTACAAACCTGCAGCTGCTCCTCCAGAGGGAACTGAGCTCCAACTTTGGGATGCCTTGGACTATTTGGATATTTCTCCATGCAGAGGTCTCTTGACTAGTGTGTAACTCCAGCTCTAATTCACAGAAATACCTAGGATGCAGATACATTTATGAATTAGAGCCCTATTGAAATCAATCATCTTTGAGCTCCTAAATCCACCTGTGAACGCTGATCTGAGCCGCCCTCTTTCTGTTCAGGTGACTCCTGGACTTCTTCATGAAGGCCGTCAACAGATTTTTGTTTCTCAGGAGAGATTTGTTCCATGAAATTCTGTGTGGAATGACAAGGCAGGGCCCTCAATGATGGTTTGATGGGCTGCCTGACTGGACTGGATTTTGGACATGTGTAAAGTTGGTGAAAATCTCTAGCTGAAAGCAAACTCTGTTCTTTTCATCCCTGCTCAATAACGTATTTTGACATTTTGTGGTTTTGGCTTTTGTAGCTTTCCTTTAAATTTAATTTCTTTAAATTTATATAAGACTTCATGGTTGGTTTTATTCTTTCAGTTTTCAACATGCATTTTCCTCTCTTCTTATTAAGTAATATAAATATACTTTGCATAGTTTGATTTTGCATGTATAACTTTCTGTGAAATTATGTTCACCATTGTTTACCCTGGATCATCCTATTTCCCACATCCTGTGTATTTTTTACAGGTGGTTATTTAATTATGTTTTTTTCATGTTGAGTTTTCTGCTAGTAATATCCATTTAAAATATATAATTTATTCTCTTTCTCCACAGAGTGTTTTAATAAGAAACTGTATGCCTTAATGACAACACGTAGTATTGCCTGTTCTATTAAAAGGGGACTTCATGCTCTGCTCTGCCCATTCTGATAATGAGAATCAGTTGCTACCAATTCATTCATTTTGGTACATCTGGGAATCCACTTAAATCAATGGACTGACAGTGGTATAAACTTTGAATCACTTCTCCACTGCAAAACCCACACCACAAATCCTGATAAAATCAGCTGCTCTTTTCAGGCTGACTGCACAAACAGATACAGAAACACAAGGCTGGTGGCCACAGTAAAGCGGGTACCACATTATTCCTTTCCTGAAGCAATGGCCAAAAGAAAAGCTGAAGACCATGAGCTGGTCTGTTCTGGTCTCCATTATACAGAAACCTTTGGCTGCATCTTAAAATTTTAAAATAAAATACTGGTTTTTTCCTATCCTTGCTGAGATTCTTACTAAAAGGCAGTCAGGTTGGTAGTATTCTGACACCTCTGTTCATCACAGTTTTGGTGGGTCTAAGCTCTCTGGGGCAGAAACCGTTCTACAGTTCTCTGCTGGCAGCACATTGTGCAGGGGGAAATGAAAAACGAGAGGCCTAAGAGATACTGCCAAACACTCTTCTCTTAAGCATCCCAACATTACTCAGGAAGAGCCCTCAGTGGCAGTTACCAAAGCAATCAGAAGGGAAAAGTGTTGTCTTTCAAATTCCTGATCAGTTTTCATACCTTATTTCTGTGCTATTGCTCACACAATAAAGATTTTTAGCTTTCACATTCAAAAGATTGCAAGAGACCTGTGAAATGGAATGAAGGAAATAACAGAATGAGGTACATGACAAGGTCTATTTAACTTCCCCTGGATGCTGTAACCATGAAAACAATAGGAATTATAATCACCAGGGTATTCAGATAACCCTGGAGCACTGTTGGGAGTCATTTTTGTTTAAAGCTGTTTTTAAAGTTTTAGTAAAACATTTGTGGGAGAAATATTTTAGTGACATTTTCCTTTGCCCACCCATATTTTCAGCTTGTCAGTCAACGTGTCAGGTTTTAAGGAAGAAAATGTGTGGAATTACTTTAGCAAAACCAAGGAAAATCAGCCCAGAACAAACACCACCTTACCCTCTGGCTATTCAGCGATGGCTTATAGGGAAATGTTTTCTTCCTCCTTTGCAATTCTTTTTCATGAAGACTGAAAAACACCTGAAGAGTTTGTCCTTTCCTGGAGTTGGAAGGAGTCTCCGTGGTGGATAAAGGCATCCCTTGTCACTCTGTAAATTGCAACTATTGTTTAGCTGAAGTCTATTACTTGGATTTTGGATAACAGAGGGCAGGCAAGCAACTGATGATTAAAGGAGCTAGACATGATTAAAGAAAAAATCAATAAATGTATAAACAAAATGAGGCTTTCAGGCTTGAAACAGGTGATTTATTGCACATTTTTTGCCTCCTTTTACATTAAAGTTGTTAACGTAGTCCTACACAATTTGATTAGACTTTGTGTGCCTTGTGCAAGAGAAGATAAAACACCTTGTGTGTCATATGAATTGAAATAATATTGCTTAAAATTAGAAGAAAGAATAGAAGAAATTTATCCCATAATACAAGCACTTCACAAAACTGAATATTCACAGACTGATTTCCTGCCTGTTGGCTGGGGAGGTGTTTGAAAGCAAAGTGCTTATACTCTCTTACAAAAACTTCAGAGAATGGTATCAAGTTACCCAGGACCTGTGGGCTACAACCACCTTTGATTGCAGAAAGCTGAAGTGTGATCTGCATTTCTGTGGCAGGAAAGTAGATACAAGAACTAACACCTGTTGTCTTTAGACACCACTGACCCATTTACATGTCTGTTAAGAGTCCTTCCCTAACAGAGTCATAAAAGTGACCTTTTGGGTGCCCCTGGTTCATACTTTTGTGTAGCATAGAAATACAGGTCCCATTATCAGAACTGCTTACACCCTCCCACCTGAAGGAGCAGCAACAATGGATGTCTAAGTGGATCACCTCCTTCTCTTAAATATGTGTCTACCTTCAGTCCAAAAGTCACTGCTGAGATAAACACTCTTGCTTTGTACCATTCTTTTTGAAGCTCTGTTAAAGAGGAAGAGCAGCCAGTGTTGTTTCACTAATGGATTTGTATCATCATATTAATGAAAACAGTCCTGTCACCATTTTCGGTTGCACACTGGGGAGTAAACTATAATTCCTAAGGGATAAGGAAATGCTCAGCTAAGTTCACAATAGAAGGGGCTTCTTCCTCTGTTTGTTATGCAACACTAAAGTGTGAAGGTGGCTGTGAAAGCCCTCAGTGCTTTCCATTTTCAGAGTGCCAAGTCCATTCTGTCTCAGGTTTGCTGTGATGTGAAGGTCACAGCTCAAGCTGTATCCTTGTGCTGTGACTGCATTCTCTTTATCACAGAGCTTTCTGCAGGTGATATTGTGGAACAAGAACAGTTCCTTAGGTTGCTTGGAAAATATATAATTAGGCACATACTTTTCTGTAGCCAGGATGAGCCATGTTACTCCTTGTCCTGCATGCATAGTTTTTGGACACAATTTCTGCTACAGCTCTCTGGTTGCAAGAAGTTGTGAATAATGTGAGAAATCTTCCTCATACACCTGACCCATATTTTGCCTGTGAGATTTTGTCTCTTTGCCAGGCCTAAGTGGGTTCTTTCTTCATTCCTGATGCAATGTTATTAATTCACCTTGCCTTCCTTCTCTGTGTCTGGGGCCCAGTGCAGGAGTTGCTTTGGCATGTGGCTGATGTGTCAGGGTGATAGTTAGACATGACTGATAATAGTTGCCTTTTGGCCGTCCCTGAGGCTGGACATGCAGCTGGGAGAAGGCACTGTGAGCAATCCAGGTCTCTGGAATCTTCACATCCCCTGCACCATCCACCATCTGCTATGGAATTTTTCAGAGTGCCAAAAAACTGGACTTCCCTTCCTGCAAGTTCAAGCAAAACCTACAAAGCTTTTACCCCCAAAAAGCTAAAATACACTGTTTCAATCAGAGCTAATGATTTTGTAGCACAGTGAAATAAGAAAAACATTTGCAAATTGTACCCAAATAAATGAGTTTTGTGGGGCTGTAATGGAGGATGGATCTGTCCAACCATTCCAGCACTGGGCATGACAAATAGATTCCTGAAAGCACCACACCTGCCTGAGCAGTTTTATGGTGCAAAGAATGAAGAAGGTCTCCCTCCTCAGCCATTGCTCATGTGCATCTTTCCCCTTTTAGTAATTCAGGAGTTCAAGACAGCAGCACTGCCACATCACTGAAAGTCTATGTGAAATTAATGTGTTTTTTTCCCCTAGAATTGCTAATTTTTGATACTGCAAATAGGGACACCTAAAAAAGGCAAAAGCCAAAAAGTTGATTTCCTGCAGGTTGACTTCACAGGTTCACTGCAGTATGAATCAGGATGATGCTTCAAAAAAATATGAAAAAGCATGGAATTAGAGTGACTTCAATTTCAACCTTTATGTGAAAAAAACTTTGCCAATTAAAAAGTAATTAATGAATTAATAGGCTATATGAAACTTCCAAAAACCCAAACATTATAATGGGCTTTAAGTTCAGTTTAATTCATTCCATTTCCTATTCCAATTAGAACCCATTAAGACAGTAATTGCCAGTATTCATGGGCAGAATTTCTGTACAGGATCCCAGATTACTTGGCTTGAAGTGTCACTGTGCTGGCCATGGCAGAGCTTCCCCAGCATCAGCCTGAGGAACAGGCAGACATGAAGCACATGAGACTCCTGTGAATTAATAGTCTCAACTTTGCTCTCACAGAAAAGGATCCTCCCAGTGCCAGATCATCTCCAAGTGCACCATACCCAGGGTGGTCACAGACACAGCCAAACCTTCTCAGCCTTGTGCCTTGCCTGAAATCAGAATAAACCGAAATGCTGCAAACTGGGACTTGTGGTGCTTCCACCTGCCCTACACGAAGCACTCCTGGGAATCTCCCTATGCTGGAGTTGGTTCTCAAACCCCAAAAAAGCAAACACAGGGAACACTTCAGATCCTAAGGCAGACTGTGATGTTATGGTTCCATTTCAAGAAACTGTCATTTTGATCTTTCAATTAAAATACAGAAAACTAAACAGTAATGGCATGAATTTAGTTTAAAATAAGTGCTGAGACCTAAACCAAACTAACTCTGCAGCTCACTGGCAACAACAAGTCTGTAGGAGCTACTTGTGTGCCTGAGCAAATTGTTTTAGGAGCACAATACCCCTGACTTCAAGACAAGTTGGGAAAAACCCACCTGACCTCCTTTCTTCAGCTGAGCTGCTGCTGGACTAGAAGAAATTAAGTTTGACTTATCTAAAACTGGAAAAATGCATAGATTTGAGTATTCATTTGGCATTTGTCTCATTTTGCTGCTAATGAAATCCAAAGGAGAAAGAACAAGGCTTGACTTTTTTTGTGCCTGACCAGATTCTTCAGAAATCAAAACAAAATTGAGTGACTGCACCAACAACCAAAACTAAACCTGTAATGAGAAGGTGGTGAGAGAGAATATGTAGCATATTTAGAGATGCTCATTCTCAAGATGTTTGGAAGTTGGATTACATATTGTCATAATACCTGGGAAGATGCAAGAAAAAACACGTCATTACTGACATGATGAACACAGAGAAGTAGATTTGCCTCAGCCAAGAAAAGAAGTGATTGTAACTTCTCAGTATTTTGGAAAAGATTTCATTTCATTATTGCTTAAAGTGTGGTGTTTTGTTTTGTTTTTTTTTACTGAATACAAATATGTAATGAAAAATATTGCCTCTACCAATGAATTTAAAATCCATTCAGTCTGAGCTGTGACTATTTCCCACTGGAGAGCTGGGCATTTTGATTATCATTCAGACTATTTAAGGTCAAGAGAAGGTTTAAAGATATTTATTCTCTAGCAGTGTTATGCCTATCAGAATTAAATATGTGCAAGAAAATAAAATCAAAGGAAACTATCTAATATTTATGTAAGAAGCACTTGGTTAGATCTAATAAACACAGTACATTTGACATTTGGCTAAATAAAACCCCACCACACAATTTTATTCTCTGAGTGAACTGATAATTGCACTTAAGGCTGGGTATGAATAACACCAGAAGTTTTCCATGACTTATGATAAATCCCAATATTTGAATATTGGATAATTTTAATTATTAAACAACCTGCACCCCCAGCAATGCTTATGCTGTAGATGCACCTCATGGGAAGGAAGAAACACAGAGGTGCCTACTATCACTTATAATGCTACGGAGCAACAATATTTAGACAAAATATTCTGGGTACAAACTGAATCTCAGGTCAGTGGAGGTTTGTTCAGAGTCTCTAATTATTTCTAGTTTCCTGTGGGTTGAAATACTAATAAAAAGGTGCAGACCTGGGACTTCTACCACAGCACTAACCCAGACCTTGAGAGCAACATGAATTTATTGCAAACTGACAGGATAAGCCACTGTCTTGAAGGATACATATTCTGAAGGCTCACAGGGCATAGTGATGTGAAGGTGCTGGGGAGAGAAGAGGTTTATTTTGAAATGTTTGGTGCATATGCTGGTGTTTTCCTGTCTGTCCTTACTCCTCAGTAAAATGCAGTATTACAGCCCCCAGGTCCAGGAGCACAATAAAAGAAGATTCTTCTGAAGGAATAGGGAGTGTAGACTGGTTCCCACACCAATTCCAGCCATCCCAACGCTTTGTCTCCACACAAAGACACAGGGAATCCCCCAAACATTTTGCATTCCTTTCAGAAAAAAAAAAATTACTGAATGAAACACAGTCTCAGTATCTGCCTACTGCAGTCTTAGGAACTCCAGAAGAGACTCGAAGAAATTTAATAGCAAGCCAAAATGTTTATGTGTGCATGTCTCTGTCCTCTGTGAATGCAGCTAACATGAAAAGGAAAAAAAACATACTAAGATGCTAAAATTTTAGGCCAAGTAGTGTTTCAGTGGAAAGAGTCTTATCCTAAGATTTCCCTTCTAGCTTTTCAGAGGTGAGAAGTAACTTTTCTGAAACTCTTTGACTGCACACCCCAACATCAAGGAATTCATCACCTGGCTGAACTGGTTCCAGCCTTCGAGAATTCTTGAGATCTGTCCGAATACGAGTCATCTTAAACCCTACGATGTGAAGGTCAGACCTGGGGACCCTGCTGACAACAGCTAAGATTATTTTATTGGTCATTGCCAATTGCAAACTGCAATAGGTCACCTTTCTCACATGTGTGTTCTCTCATGCACATTCCTGCTCAGCATTTGTATTAAATCCTGCCTCCAGATGGTGTCTTTCTCGACTGAGATTTCCCATTTCAAGGTCTTCTATTTCTGAATATACATTGACTCCTCACTTTATTTTTGCACTTGCCATCAGTGGTTTGAATCATGTGCCATTATAGAGCAGGTTAATCCATCTCTTTGACTGGATACATGGGAGTTTAATAGATAAAAAGGTGAAGAAAAAAAACAATAAACCAAAAAGAAGAATTTTGGAAGGTACTTTTACCTCAAGTAAGACAGAGATGTAAAAGGCATAGCAATAATGCAGAATACTTTTTTTAAAGAAAGGGTGATGAATAAAATAAATTCTATAAGAACACAGAAGAAACAAACATTCAGAATAATTGAGGTAATTTCTAACATCACATCATGACAGATTAAAGTTAAAATTAATAGTTAGCAAGCTATTAATCCTTGGAGCTCACTCTCCCCAAAAAGAATCAATTTTTTTTGCAGAACTGATAAAAAATATGTAATACACCATTTTGCAGGATTGGGCAACCTCTGATTGTCCTGGGTTGTTGTCACAAAGAGCTACAGTCATCAGTGAGAAGTCACAAAAAAAAAAAAAAAGGAAAGAAAAAGACTTTCCTGTGAAGTTCCTTAACAATCTAAGATAGCTGTCAGTGATAAAGAGACAGGGAATCTGTTAAACCAGAACAGCCTTTCTCTTCTCTTACTAGTGGAAGCTTTGCCTTTGCATTTCCCATATCTATTCATGGAGCTAAGAGTGCAATAAAGGCATTAAATCCATCAGGGATAAAGAAAGAGAGAAAGAACAAAAAAAAAAAAAAAACCCAGAAAACACAACACCAAAAACCTCATCTGCAAAAAAGATGGGTAGCCAGCAGAGATCTATGAATAATTTAAAAGGCACCTGTCTCTGCTCATATTGGCAACTTTGAACTGCTCTTGCCTTGCAGATATATTTCAATTGCCTGAGCAAAAAGCTGTGCCTCAAAATTCTCAGAAAAGTTAAAAGTTCTTAACATTCCTCCAAGATGCTTCAAGGAAAACTTTACTGTTATACAAAAGCATTTCAGCTCACAGGGTGCACATGTTTACTGATGACAGCTGACGTGAAAGGAGCACAGCACTGGGGGAAGGAGAACATTCAGCTGGGGAGGGAGTCTTTACACCACATTATGCTTTCAGTGAAAAGGTAGGGCCAAGCTCAGCCACAGGGAGCTGAAATTCAGACAGAATTCCTGGAGTTAAACCTACAGCCTGGGCTATCACAGGTTCATTTAGGTTGGAAAAGGCCTCTATGATCATCAAGTCCAGCCTGTGACTGAGCACTATCCTGTCTATGCGACCACAACACCAAGTGCCATGTCCAGTCATTTCTTGAACACCTCTGGGGGTGGGGACTTGAACCACCTCCTTGAGCAGCTCATTCTGGGCTTGACAATCTTTCCATGAAGAAATTCTTCCTGATGTCCAACCTGAACCTCCCCATGTGCTGCTTGAAGCCATGTCATCCTGTTACTTGTTGCCTGGGAGAAGAGACCAACCCCCACCTGGCCACAACCTCCTTTCAGGGAGTTGTAGAGAGTGATGAGATCACCCCTGAGCCTCCTCTTCTCCAGGCTAAACAGCCCCAGCTCCCTCAGCCTCTCCTCATATGAATTACCTGCTTGATAACAAGCAAAGCTGACGATGGCTTAGTTGATGCACCTTGCCCTGCTGAGTTGGAAGAAGATAATAAGTCTATTATTTGTCCTGCCTGTTTTGGTAGAAATAAATTGTAGAAACACTAGTTAATAACTTGTTCTGTTTTAGTTACCTGGACCAAAGTCTTCTCATTATGGAAAATACTATGAAGTATTTAGAAGAGACTACTGGGGTATGGATCACATAACTTAGATGTTTAAACTAGATATGGGGGGGCTTAGAGCCAGGACTTTGTACACTTGGAGCAGCCAGATCAGTCAAGAATTCATTATTAGGTATAATTCGATGTTGTAGCCATGCCCTAGAATGTATAAAACGTCTTGCTTTGTATCCTCAAGTCCAGCTGAGTGTGTCCAGCAAGAGCTGGAGCTCCTGGTGCCACAATAAATACCTTTGCTAATTAAAGATACATTGTCTATAAGCAGTTCCTTATTCTGAGGTTTCTTGGCTTCACTCCAGACCCTTCCCCAGCTCTGTTGCCCTTCTGTGGTCCCTCTCCAGCAGCTCAGTGTCTCTCCTGCAGTGAGGGGCCCAGAGCTGGACACAGTAATTGAAGTGCAGCCCCACCAGTGCTGAGCACAGGGGGACAATCCCTGCCCTGGTCCTGCTGGCCACGCAATTGCTGACACAGGCCAGGGTTCCACTGGCCCTCTTGGCCACCTGGGCACGCTGCTGGCTCGTGTTCAGCTGTGTACCAGCACTCCCAGGGCCTTTCCTGCTGGGCACCTTCCCACCCACTGTTCCCCAGCCTGCAGTGCTGCCTGGGGTTGGTGTGACCCAAGGGCAGGAGGTTGAGTGAGATAAACGAAATGATTTCTACCGGGTTAAAAATAACCATAATTTCAGAATCTAACATTAGAATGATCTTATTGATCTCATTATCAAGAGGAAGCACCGTGACCTGAATCTAAAGCACAGATGCTGGGGATCATGCCTGAGAAAATATCCCCAGCCCAAATGTTAAAAATAACTCCATTATGAGCAGATGTTAATGAGACAGTTGTGATAAAGTACTTGTAATAGTGTTCAGCATGGTGGGCTGCCTTTTCACAAAATCATTGGGTGTTGATCCTCACCCTCATGTCTGTTAAAGGGAATTATTTGGGCTTAGGAATTGTCATTCATCCAGATGAAAACGAACGAAGAAGGGAGGTTATGGCAGATGTGTGAATAGATGGGCCCAGGAATTTTTCAAAACAATGCTGTAAAAGGGTGAGTTAAATACCTGTCCTCCTGTGAAGCCATCTATTAAGACCTGACAACAATTAGCAAGAACAAGGAAACACAGTACAACTATATATAAATCTATAAAAGTGTGATTATTATCAGAATTGAAACACCTCGAAACACAGAAGGGGTTTCAGTGGAAATAAAAGATCTCATCACACCACTATAAAAATGAATCATTTTGGTTTTTCAGCTTGCAACTAAAATCTCAAAATCTCTAAAACAAAAATATCATTCTGAGCAAGAATGACAATTGATATACAGCTGTGGAAATTAGTTATGATCAATGACCTCCATCTGAGATGCTTTTGCATCTCAGAAACACGTTGCAAAAATAAAGAAAAGGGACCAAGAGTTCAGAAAGGTGATTTATCGCCTACAAAACCTGAAGCATCAGTAGCATGTGAGGTGAGTTTTTCTGGCATTACTTTAGGCATTGCCTTGGCCTGCTCTGTTCAAAATAGAGCTGCCAACCCTTTGTAAATAAAAGACATTACAAAAGGCAGTTAAAATCTGTGTCACTGACCTCCTTCAGAAAAGAAAGTTGGCCTAAATTACGAGGCCTCCAAGCTGTATTTGCTCAATGAAGTGTTTTGCAAGGCTGAAGAAATCATCATTGGCAGCTTTTACAAGCAGGGGATGAGATTGTTATTTGCACAAGTGGTTCCTGTGACACAAGTCTTGCCTTGAACTCCCACTCAGGTTTCCCAAGTTTCACTCTCTCATCACAAATTTAAGTGGTTCTAAAATATGAACTGCTGAATTCCTGAAATTTCCTTGTGATATGAAAACACTTCTTCAGTCCCGTTCCAGAGGAACCAGGGACCACTGAGAGGCCATTGAAAGGACTCACACTGAAAAAAAAAGTGGAGGAGGGTGGGGGAGATGCTACAAGAATAAAAAAATGTTCATAAATTTAATTAGATAAATTCTGCTTGTCAAAGAAAGTCCATTTTCTTTTCAGTGTCCCTGTTTGTTTAAGGATGCTTATGAAAAAAATAATTAAATGGGCCATTGGATAATTCTGTTATGTATTTCATCTTTTTTCCTTCCTTTTTTTTTTGTTCTGTGTCTGCGAAGAAGTAAATGTGATCACAAGCTTTTGATCTGAACAGGAAGATTTTTGCTATTAGGAAAGAGAGGATCCAGAACACTGACTAAATTTCTGTGAACAGATTCATATATGTGAATATGTACATATGAAATCATTCATATATAAAGCCAAAACACATTTTGTTTAAAAAAACCCCACCAAACATCAGAATTGAACTACCTTGCCTTTACACAGATAAATAAAAATAAAAATTAAAAACCCCCAAACAATTAGTCTTCAAGGTGTTATTTTATGCTCCCAAACACAGAATTGGAGAAATACAATAGAAAGACAATCAGAGCAATATTAAATAACTTTTGTGGAGAATTAAATCCTGATAATTTGTGCATACCTAATAAAATACTTAGCAGTTTTCAATCTTCCTTTCTTTTATAATGTTTGGATTTGAGACCTGTTGATATTGCGACTTTAGAAAGGTAATTTTCCTTAAATTTTTGGTGGAGTCTCAATAAACTCAGCCTCATGTGCTGTTAATTATTTTTAAAGGTTGACATGGTAGGCAAACTCACAGGGTGTTTAGTAGACTCACTGTAAATATTTCATTTTAGGAGATGAAGCTCATTTTCTATATGAATCAAAATGTAATTTTCCTTAGTAGTCCACCAGTGTGATGGGTTTCTGCTCCGTGCCTTTCTCAGCAGGTACACAATTGATGACCTGCACAGAAGCAAGGTGGAGACAAAATCAATCTTTAAATTTGTGCTCAGTATTTTACTAAATTAAACAAATGAATGCAATTAGTGAAATTCTTTATTTCCTGAGATATAATTTATTCATCCAGAATAGATCTGTTCCTGGGGTGACTGGGCTCAGTAGTCACATCATGAAAGATACACTGTTCAGAAAAGGTGTTACTCTTTTGAAGGAAAGCAAATTTTTACTCTTGGAAAAAATTAACAATTCAAGATGAAAAAAAACATTGGGAGAACTATTTTTGTCTCCAGATAACACAGCAATTATTTTAGAAATAGTTTGATATCACCTTAGAATTAAACACATATTACTGCTGAAAATAACCACAATAAAAGGTTATGTGTGCTTGTTTCCTGGAACAACAAGAAAGTTCAGGGAAGAGACATCCTTTGTTGTTTTTGTTGTTGTTTTTTTCCCCAAACAAAATGCCACTTATGCAAAATTTGTACAATAAAGTGATAGAATAGAAAAGGTGTTTTATCCTCCTCTTTCTGGTTCTCCAATCAATAGTTCAGATATTCCTTGATATGGGCATCCACACCAGAGGATTTTCTTTCCAATTTTGTCCTGTTCACCCCAGGAAAATTCAATGGTCTTCCCCTTCCAATTCTGCCTTCTTGCCCTTGAATCACAGATACAAATGTGTGTCCATGGCAATTAAAGCATTTCATTTCTCTTTGCAAAGAAGGCATTAATTTTCAAAATTATTTGTGATGTTTTTAAGAAGGTCTTCGATTTCCTGAGGCAAAATGGACAATGTGCTGTCCAAACATAAAATTTAAATATATGAAATGGAGCAATTATGGTAACGTTTATTTAGTAAGTATTGTCATAGTTGTTAGTAACATTTTACAGGACTGTGCAACACTCCCAATCTGAACACTCACCTGTCATGTTTTCAATATATTTACTTTTTAGGTTGCCAGAAGGGTTTTCTTGTGTCCTTCTCTCAAACTCTGTGGAACTTCCTTGGCAAAGTTGCCTCCAGCAGATTTTTCTGACACATGAAGGCAAAACCTTCCTGTGTTCCCACACAGATGTCAACCCAATCCTTTGTTGTTTCAGTGCTCTGTGCAAACCCAAGGCACAGTTTTCACGTGTCACAGGAAGAGAATTGGGTATAACCACTTGGTGTCCTCACCCCTCTTGCCTTGCAGTGGCTTTGGAAAATGATACCTGATGCCAGCTCTGACTTGGCATCAGCCCATTAGTTTTCTCCTTTTATTGGAAAGCTTGCTGAGAAATACATGATGGTGTTGGCTCAATTTTATGTATTCCTTTAATATAAATAAAATAAAATAAAATAAAATATATTTAAAGCTGCTGCACCTAAATGTGGCTCTTACAGGGAGCTGTAGCATCATGGCAAGGGCAGCCTGGGAGTGAGTGTTTTGTGCCTGCTGGACACAAACAGCACAAATGTCACCTGACTGAGAGTAGTTTTTAAAATAGGTCAATCTTAGTAAATTCTGCAGATTTTGAAGCAGAAGTCCTTGGACAGTCCTACTACATAAGTTTACAGTTCAATGATATGCAAACCTACAAAATGTAACATGGCTTCCAAGCCTTTTCAAATATTCTAAAATCTTCTTCTTTTTACTCCATTTCTTAATTGGCTGGTCAGATTTGCTTTCAGAGTAAGTGCTTGCCATGTTATGGCCTCAGATGAAACCAAATGTTTGTTCCACTTCACAGAAAAGCAGGAGAAATGAAATAGCCCAACATGTGGGTTTTGTGGTTCCTTTAGCAAATCCAAGTACAGTTCAGGAAGGTAAGACTTAAAAGAAATGGTTGCCAACAATCCCAGAAAGGCTGAAATACCAGCCAGGAAGAGAACAGAGGTACCATAATCCTGGATCTTGTTGTCTTCCTTCCTGTGTTTGAACCAGAGAAAACATTAAGTGAGGAGCTTGTTATTCCAGCTCTAGACAAAGAAATGATCCAGAAAGAAATGGCATTGTTTGTGAGGGCAGGAATGTGATAAAACAAAGGGACTCTTTCACTCTTGTGTTTGCAGGTGCAGAATCTGGATCTGAATACTCTTTTAACCCTTGCTGCAAAGTTTTCTGTGCCTCCTGAAGGTCTGATCCTGGAAGGCTGAGAAATATCTCTGTGATGGTCTATTAATGTATCCGAGTGTTTCTGGATGGGGTTAAGTTGCTCACATTTTACAGAATCAATTCCCTGTTGGCTCTGTCTGTTTTGAATGCATAAGCCTGATTGGAGATGCAGTTTATGTGCCTAACCCCAGTGGATCTGGATAGTTATGTAATGTATGGAATGCACCACTCAGGACCACGTTGCTTGGAACACAGCAGAGAATTATACATTAAAAAGTGTGTGTTTAAACTGTGCATGTTTTGCATAACAAAACCCCACAACACACACCACCAGGTTATTTCAGCACTTGAAAGGCTGGTGTTAAACTTTGGATACTCAAAGCCTGGAAAATGCCACTATTATTCTCCACAAAATAAAAAAAACAAACCACAAAAACAAAAACAACAAAAAAAAAAAGGCAAAAAAAAGACAAAACCAAAAAAAACTCAAAACAAACAAAAAGCAACTGTACAAGTGTTAACAAAACATGCCATTTTCTGCCATGGTTTTTAGCTCTACTCTAAGGCTTTTCTGAACTAAACAATTGTAATTTGACAGAATAATAACATGCCAAGCATACTTAAAGCCATGGGAATCACACAGCCTAATCCCATGTACTTTCTAAGAAGTTCTCTACTTGATACCTTTAAATACTATTTTTTCTCTCTCGTTACCAGACTGAGAGACTGTGCCAATGAATAATATCAATAAAAGCAACAACAACAGCAAAATCACTCTGCGTTTCCAGAACTCAAGGCATTATTACTGACACAGAAAAATACATTTGCTTTTTAGGAAATCTGACAAGTGATGTATGAAAAGTCTGAAAGGCTTCACAGAATGCTGGTAAAGCACAACAGAAGTTAATGAATGTTGATAGAAGTGGGCATAATGGTTAGGGCAGCTCTGTTTAATTAAAGTACAAGGCTTTTATGGTTTTATTCATTTGTAGAGGAGAAGTACTTTCATTTTCCCATAAAATTCACGTCAATAACATTCAACAATCTGCTAATTTCTGACTGCTAAATTTCTTTCTCTAGTCATGCAGTTCTTTTGTAGGCTCTGGACTCTGGGAAATATGGGGGAAGTACTCAGCATGCTTGACAGCAGTATCTTAATCAGATTGAAGTTCTCCTCCTCCTCCTGTCAGATGGTGGCAGTTTTTGCAAAGGCTTTTCTGGTGAAAGGTCTGTCATGATCATTTTTGCTCCTTTGCCTCTGAGGACATTTGGCTTCTGCTTTTACTGAGGAAGCAAGCAGAGATCCCTAAAACTGTCATCACTGTGAGGAATGCAGAGCTCAGCTGCCTGTCCCAAGCACTGCCGAGGCCACAGAAAGAACTGGCTGGAAGCTCAGCCACAACAGAGGGAACTTGAAACAAGCACAGAAGGGAGGGATTTGCAACAAGAAGGTGCTGACTCCAGCGCTGGTGGAGGTGAGATCTGGTGAGCACATCCTGGTTAATGCATCCTACTGTGGCAAACTGTGGGAAAGGAAGCATTTGCTGACACACTTATCTCCCCAAGTTCTGTGGATGGCACCTGTGACCTTCCCATGGATAACCAGGACTTGGACTGTGTAAAGGTGGTACCCCCAGAAGAACAACCCCAGGACACCACCACAAGAAGGCCAGGGTGAAGAGGGACCAGCAGCATGCTGTTGGATCCACAGGTGGTGACTACATTCTGCTTGATCTCTCTCTGTCTTTCCCCACTCTTTTCTATTTATTTCTCTCTCTCTCTGCCACATTTGTTACTAAATAAAATCCATGTTGTTGACTTCAGCATATGGTCTTCCACTTTAATTTGGACAGGGGCATCTCTCACTAATCAGATCTTAACAATCACCCAGAAAAAAAAAAAAAGAAAAAACAAACAAGCAAACAAACACAAGAAATGCAGGATACTGTGAGAGGGGGGATCAAAATCTGCACTTCTTCATTACAGCAGAAGCCTTTCCAGGGGCTTTTGCCAAAGTTAGAGCATTTTCTGAGAGCTGCCACAGAACAGAGATGATAAGGGATGAGGGAGCAGCTGCTTGGACTGTTCTACTGGCAATGTTTTGCTGTAAGTGGTAATGGCTTCTATTGAGCATCTCACCATTCTCCTCTCTCACCCACCCTCAGTAAGAGAATAATTCAGCCCAGCCGAGACACCACTATTGGTGAATGAATAAAAGCTGAGCCACCAAGACAAGGGAAGAAGAAAGAAAAGCCACGCAGTAGTATGACATGATAAATATCCCAAATCAAAAGAGCTGAGCTGAAATTTCTCATAGTTTTCTTTTAGAGGTTCCTGGTCTGTGCTTCTTGCCCTCTACATGTAACAGGATTCTCCTAAGAAGAAGCTCCCTCTTCTTGTGAGCCTTTGTGGAGAGCAGTGCAAGGGGTTAAGGTTGTGTAGAGCCTGTTTGTTGTCTTATAACTTTGTGTTCATAACACAAACACACAATAGTTCTCCCCCTCGTGTACTTTGCTAAAGCAAATGTAATACAAGTTTATGGAAGAGATGCTTCCCTGAAATCAGTAAATGAAACCAGGATGGGTGCTGCTGGGTTAAGCAGTTCCCCCCACAATCTGAGTTCTCTGAAAGATGGAAATTTTTATCCAGGGCATCCTGTGAGAGCACAAAATAGCCTTCCAAGGGAAATGGTAGCTCCTTGAGTGCTGGAGATAGACAATTATGAATGACTTGATGAAAAGTCGTAATGGAATTTAGAACCATGTGATTTTTCTTACAGTGTTCGCTGCAAACTACATAATGCAGTACACGGAAAAATTCAGGGGACTATAAATCATGCAGGACTTTAAGGAGCCCTTAGTGTTTCCTATTTCTTTCCAAGTATTTCAGCAAAATTACCTTAACTCTTCTGATAGATGTGACAAATTTCTTAAGTTGACTCTGTGCATTTCCAGACGAGATCACGGACCATGAGGTATAGAACAATGTCTGAAAGTTATAATTAATTTATTTTCTATTTCTTGTTAATTTGTAAGGTATTTTTGAGGCCCATCTTTTTTGTCATGGGCTCTTTTTAGAAATCTGGCAATAAATGCACTGATTTTGCAGCTCTACACTTGAAACAGCAAATATCTATCCACTGACAGATCCACCCATGAAATAGCCCTAATAATGTAATTTAAAACATGGAAAGTGTTGTGCTTGTTTTGCTTCTGCATTTTGGAACCTATTGCTATTCAATTTAGTCCTCTAAATGAACTCGTATCATATCCCATTATTGAGGAAAATGACCACCTGCCTCCCCCATATGTTGATCTCAGTTATGAACGCTGCCATTTGAAAACCTTGAAACTCATTAAAGGGATGGGGTTTACAGCACTCACATTTTGTCACTCAGAGCAAAAGACATGAGGAAACAAAACCTGAATTATAAAAACATTTCAAAATAGACTTGGGTTTATTTTTCATTTTTTATTCTTTGACTCCTTTGTAACTTTCCAGATTAAAAAAAAAAAGCTATTTATATTTACAGGATTTGTCATTTTGCCTGCTAGTTTAGAGTCAGTTTTGTTGTTGTTATTATTATTGCTTTCCAAAGTTTTATTTTTATACAGTTTTCAAATCTTTTGAAACAGCAGAACTCAGTTCTGCCTGTAAATTGCTGACTTTCTCACTAGCTGTCTCTAAGAGATAATGTTTTTATTTTTCAGGAATGTTCAGAGGGTAAGGATGTTTCCAGTTATGGAGACATAAAGAAGTACCGCTTTGTTTCACAGATTCACAGACAATTAGAGGGAAGGAATTTTTTTTGGTCAGGACTGACAGCAAATCTATTTCTCTGGGGTCAAAATTTCAAGTTCCCACCAACTCCACAGGTCCCCACATGAATGTGTGCCCTTTTCTGACTTCCCATCATGACACAGCCTGCTGCTGACTGTACTCACTCAAACCACGCAAACCTCCATGTTAGGGGAGATGTGTCCTGTGAGGACAGCCAGAAACTCTGGGATTTTTGCATCCCAAAGTTTTGATAACTCTTACAAGCAGAGGGTCATGCCTGTCATGCTTCTTTCTGCTGCAGGTTTACTGCTGTTGGCAAGCAAATGATGAAGTACTGGGAAAAACAGAACCACACACAGAATCACAGACTGTTCTGAGTGGGAAGGGACCCACACGGATCATCAAGGCCAACTCTTCAGTCAATGGCCCACACAGGGGATTGAACCCATGACATTATTACAACCAAGTTTGAACCAACTGAGCTAATCTGGAGGCTTTTCAACAAAGACCATGAGCAGGTAATTTCTCTACCTATGGAAAAAAGCCACCCTTAGCAGACTTACTGTGCCTGTTTTATCCTTGGGCTGCTGAAAAACAGGTGTTTTGGTTGCAGCTGGGAGGGGATCTAAGCCAAGAGTGGTTCCTCACAGCAAATCCAGCAGCTTTCAGATCCTCTTGCAGAAAAAGAGAAAAGAGGCTGGTTTTGCAGGGCTTCCCCCTCACTCTCCACCCCAGCTGTGCCCCTCCTCCTTCAGTGCCCACCTGTGGCAGGAGCACCAGCCTGCCCTTGCCCCTCCGGTTTTGCCTGCACCGCAGAATAATGTTAAAATACCTGCTAAAGGTCATGGCACCATTGAATGCTCTCTGTCAAATCTCCTGTGATCCAAGAGTGTTTGAAACTCACAGAAAGTGTCATCTAAGAAGGTGCCTTTTCTTAAGAGTAACTGAGAATTTGAAGGAGCTCTCCCATCCCTGGAATTACCAAACCTGAATAAGATTAAATATTTTCTAATAAAACTATTTTACAAATTAGGGAAAGGTCAAAGGAGGGTGCTTAGGGAATACACAGTTATTCTTTGAACAATCTCACCTCTAAAACAAGAGCACAGCTCAGATAATTTGCTAATGCAAATGTGAAAATATAGGAAAAATTCACCAAAATGCATACCCAATTAAATGCACAAATATAAAGAGTCACGGCTGAAGAGACACAGAGGACCTGCATGGAAAAAAACCATGGTCTTGTGAGCAAAGGCCTTCTGTGGATCCATGTCCACTATAAACAAATGTGTACTCAATAAAAAGAATATCACACAGGTGAGATTTTTACACATGTGTAATCAGAGCGGAGTTTGAGAAAGGAATTACAAAACCATTTTTGGTCACACAAAGCATTTTTTAAGATAGGTATTTTTTCCATTTTTCACACAAGGAAAAAAGCTGAGAAGGTATAAAAATGTATTTCTAGGACACTTTTAAGGATAATATTTTATAATTGGAAACATTTTTATAAAGATTTTTTACTACTTTGAGGCCATGAATGAGTTTGAAAACCAGATATTTCAGAATTGCCAAAAAACCTCCACATTTTTCTTAGAAAACAGGTTTGTCAGAAATGGGGATTACACCTGCCATCCTCACTCTGTTCAAAAAGACTTCTCAGCATTTTGAAATGTTTTCGAGGGAAGAAATTGGTAAATTGCTGATACACTGGTAAGGTGGTGGAAGGTCTCCAGCGTGGACAAGGTTAAAGCTTCCTCAGGATGTGCCAGAGAGGGAAAGGGACTGTAAGCTCAGAAAGCCAAATTGCCATCTTATAATGGTGCAATCACAGTGTGAATAGGGTCAAAATAAATAATGAAGGTCCAAAGAGAGCTCTGAAGTCAGAGATTTCTGTTCATACTGTTGTACCTACGGTAGGAAGAGATCCTTGTGGAATGTTGGTAGCACTCAGTGTGAAGGAAAGATTCCTAAACCAAACACACAATCAAAAGTAAGCAAATTCATTCAGGGCAATGTCTTCAAAGCAAAGCTAGTAAAAGACTGCACAAATGTTTGTTAAGACCGTGATGAGTTTCAGAGTGTGGCACCTGGAAGTGTACAAATCATCCAACCATTATAACTACGAAAGAGAAAAAAAAGACAGAGCAATAACATACACTGGAGGGAACAAAAGCCAGACAAACTTTACAACATTGCAAAAGCTACAAAGACCATCAGCTGGGAAAGTTGCATGGTAGCCCTTGAAACAGTTTAATTGCATAAGCCCAAACAGTTTAAACAATTCTCACTGCCAAATATCTGCAGCAGAAAATGTATTTTCTGAACCAGTGCAGTCAGAATGCCAAAGGCAGGCAGCAATGGTGCTGCAGCAGCTCCTGCACTCGGTTTGGATGCCAACAGGTAGATTTGGGGGCCCAAAAGGACTTGTCAGCCATGCCAACGGCCACTGTACAAACCTTGACATGGGATGATAAAAGCTGTGGTGGAATTTTTCTGGAACCAACAGCCAAATATGTAAAGTGAAATATAAACCTAGAGAGACCTGCCATGAGTGTTGTATGCTTGATGTGTTCACACAGCCATTAATTGCTTCACCTACACTCACCAACAAACCAAGGCTCTTCATCAAAGACATTCTGGGCAAGGAAAATGATACACAAACAGTACAAAGGAACAACTTAGCACAGTTATTCCATGCAGAAAATAGGATGAACATGTTCATGGACAAGAAACTGAGTAGAAAGTGATCCCTATAAATACACATGAAAAGGATTAGCATCCACATGCTGGCTTCTCCAAAGCCACTTTGCAGTGCTGAAGTAGAACAACTGAACAAATATATGAGGGATTGAATCCGACTGAAACACAAAGAAATCTTAAACTAAGCCTATTATGTGTTGGTTTGTAGAGAGCGAGAGAAAGACTCCAAGAGAGAAGCAGAAAGGACAAAAACCAGTGAGGGTTTCTCCTGGCCTTTATACTGTTGGTACAGGCAGAAAGAGCCTTTCAGAATGAAAAACATCCAGCTGTTTCCCAGCAGGCTGGAAAGAGGTAAGAATCCAACAGGTTCAATATGTAAGAGCGGTCAACCAGAATAAAACCTTGTTGTAAACAGGGAGTTCTGCCAGGGCTGTATTGAGATATTTTTGGACTGAAATCTTCTAGACAGCACACACACATTACATCAAATATTGTGGTTAAGGCTGTTTACAAGTAGGAAATAGTTGTGATGCAGGTGGGAAAATGCAGGCCAAGTGACAAAGTGAGAGAATGAAAATCCAGAGCTTTCTCCAGAGCTCTGGGGACAAATGGACCCTTTTGCTACAAGCTACAAAATCAGTCACATAGTCCTGAGGCTTCCAGAAAGGACACAAACTGTGACACACTACCACAAAAACTATCACAGATTAGGATTTCATCAGACACTCTATTTCAACAGTAGTTTCAAGTAAACTCCATCTTTCTCCATCTCACATAATTCAGGGGACACTATAAAATAATTTTGAATACTGCACTGCTGAACAATATCAGCTGAATAACAAAGTTCAGATGGTAGTTAAAATAGACAAAAGCCTTTAATAAACTCTTCCAAAGGAAGATACCTGGCTAGTTCTCCTGAATGAAGCAACTTCTCCATAAACAATAATATTAATTTTTTCCATTCTGGATGTCAGGACCAAAATGGACCTTTTGGTAACAGTTGTGTTGTTACCACTGTTGTATGGATAGAAAGGCTGACAGATAAAAAGTGTGAGAGACCTCTTAAAGCCAAAACCTTTTAAAATTGACAAGACAGAGAGCTGCCAAAATGAGCTCAGGAAACATTTACAAGAGCACATTATTTCTCAGGTTAAAAGGTCCGTTTCTAAGGATGCTAAATGTGCTGTACAGCTAAATCCTCATTACAAGATTAATTGATGAGCATGCACTCCAAATCGCTTCTTCTAGAAACAAAACAAAGAGGATGTGAAGGACAAAGGATTATGCTCCCTTCTCTTTCATTGGAGTGAGGCTTTTACCCAGACCTCTATGTGACTGGTCAAGTTTTAAACTGGAAGAGAATAGATTTAGATTGGACATAAGGAAGGAATAGTTTATGTTCAGGTGATGGGGATGCAGCACTCCTGGAAGGGTTTAAGGCCAAGCTGGTCAGTGCTTTGACCAACATGATCTCGTGAAAGATGTCCACATTCATGGCAGGAGGTTGGACCACATGATCTTTGAAGGTGCCTTCCAGCTCCAAGTATTTGATGATGATGATGATGAGAGTCTTGGGAAGGATGTCTGTGCTGTGACCATACAGACAAACCTTGAATACTTTCTGGAAAAGTCCCTGAACTAAGACAGAATATAAGAGAAAGAACAAAGTTTAAATCATGACCTGACTTGACTTTTATATTTTTACACCACTCACATCCTTTTTGAGCTAATTATCCAGTTTCTCAGATAAACTTATTGACTGCTAATTTACTATGTACATTTTTAGGATTGATTATGCAAGTTGCAGTTGCAAGACAGAGCCCCTAGACAATAGTAGATATGTCTATGTTTACTTCCAGAGCTAGAGAGCATATACATTATGGAGTTCATTTTCCAAACCAGAGGCTTCTGACTGAATTTCTGTACTATCTTGCAAATACCACAAAACTGCTGCCCTGCAGGGACACTCAGGAAGTAGCAACACGTAATCTGTCACTCCCTACAGAAGCTCATATCCCAGTGCAACATTATAATGAGACTTTTGGTCCTCATTATAAAAAACTAGAGAGAAAGCTTATTTTATTTCTGTAAAATCCCCACCACTGTTAACCAGTCAAATTAGAGAAAAAAATATTAATAATAGTGGCAGATTCTCCTTGGTGTATTATTATTAAGCACCAAGTGCTCCTTTGTGACCAGAGCTACAGATGCAACAAAGGAGGGTTTAGAGGGGCAAGACAGCCCTTTCTCAGTTCCTTTTTTGCCCAGGACTCCTAAAATGCAAATCTATGCAGGAGTGTTACTCTCACAAGATGAGAGTTGGAAGCACTAAACCACTCCAGGGAGAGAAAACATAATTTTGCATTTGGAACTTGCCTGGTACATAACTTCTGAAGGAATGACTGAAAACACCTTGATTAGCTCAGATGGAAAGCAGGGCTACTTAGAGATGCTGCTTATGAAGAGAAATCCAAGTTGGAGCCCATTTCTTACCAGAGAAGAACCAAGGTCAGAGGAACAAGGGCAGGTGATTTGTTTGATGCAGCAGTTTGCTGAGAGCAAACCTACACTGAGTGCAGCAGCTCTTTCCTTCTTCAGGAGCATCAGCCTGGATTTGTCACCTGTCTCTCAGCAGACAACTCCTGAGTGAATCCAAATGCTGGATCAAGCTAGAGAGAATCAAGTAAAAAGCAGACTTCCTGGTGGTTTACAGCAATTTCCCCAAACCCAGGTGTTTCAAAATCAGCAGCCAGTGCTCTCCCACATAAAAAAAAAAATTAAAAAAATGGTTACATTAAAGAAAAATTTTCTGGTTTCAGAAATTCAGATGGGAGGTGCAGCAGCATTCTGCCTGGGTGCTTTACATATCTTAAAGAGCAGTAAAAACTATAATTAGAGATTTGAGCGTGACAGAAAATGTAACTCGTGCAGCTGATAACACCTTCACTCTTGCATATACAGAGGCAAAAAGAATACAGAGGCAGTATAGTATAAAATTGAAGTGGGAACTCTCCTATTTCAACTGATTAGTTTTCATTACTAAGCACTAACCCAGCATAACTGCCTGGGTCAGGTTCTTTGTGTTGGATGACCCACATCACCAATATATCACTGAAGGCTTTGTATACAACAACTTGTGATCAATCAGAATGTAAGATTTGAAAACAGGAAAAAATTCATCATGCTCAGTAAAATTTCCTTTATCATTCTTCTCCAGGCCTTCTGTGTGTTTTCTTGACAGCCTCTCCCTACCTTTCTTATCTTCCTTCCCTTCTTCCCAGCCAGGCTTAGCCCTACCTCTCCTAGGCTCAGCAATAAGAGGATTTTCTTCTTCATTCAGTTAATTTTAGATAAATGTTGAATTGGGAGTTGAACATTACCCCTGATTCAGCTGTCCTGCTGAAAAGGCAGTGGGAGACTTAGTCTGAATTGCATGGGAATGGACTTCAGAGATAGATTCCATATACCTGAAAGCTCGAGGGAGAAAAAGGCAGTTAAGGAAAAAAAAATTAGACTGCTACCATCAAGATGCAACTTAAAGCAGCTTCTGAGACATGTTTTTGCTAAAATCCCTCTCTGACTCTGGAACAAGACAGCTTGAAGCAAGATACAGGTAAATCTTGTTTTTCTGAAAACCTGGAGATAGAAAACACGTGGAAGTTGAAAACTTTGCAGTAAGTCAGGCCCCTACCAGATACAATCCAAAGTTAAAACCAGGTCCAAATCCAAATGCTGCAAAAGGCCAACAGAGCAGAAAGCACCTCTTGCAATTCTAAACTGAGATCAGAATTTCTCCACCTTCACTCTTTATGTTCTGTATAATTACAGGTATTGACATTTGTCTTTGTTGCTAATAAATTACTTCCAGGTCCAGGCTAATATTCAGACCTCAAAGCCACCAATAAACTGCCCTGTAGAAGCACCCAAGGATGATATATGCTGCCTATCACAGTGTACTCATGCAATTTAGAGCTCGTAGGCAGGATTTTTTTACCCTTAAAGAATTCCCCTGTTCTTTCCTTTGACATCAATAGTAAATCCAAGTAAGGCTAAATTCTTTTTAAAATAAAATTTTACGGGTTGTTCTCCCGTTGTCTGATGCAAACGTGTCTGCAAGGTGGGGGTTTGCAGCTGCAGTGATTGCATGGGGGGCTGCTTTGGTTCAGAGTGACAAAAAACCCCCCACAATCAGAAAGGAATTTCAAAGCTGCTGTTAAACTGACATCAAGGCTGCTATTGCTGCAACAAAAAGACATAGAAACTTGACACAGAGTTTTATGCTTTAAAAAGGGGCATCATTTTAGGGAGCTGATCAAGCATTGCCTTTAGGAAACTGGCCAAAATTTAATACATATTTTCTTTCAAAAAAATTATGAAATTATTTAAAAATCAAGGCATACATAACTTTCACAGAGAATGCAAAAGTAAACAATTTTTAATCATCCAAGCCATCCTTAGTTTCCCTTAAAATGGATGTAATCATAAATAGGGTTTCTTTTACTTATTTATAAATATCTGTCGACTTTTAAGTTAACTCATTAGAGCAAAACTCATAAAATAGACTTACTGGTTTTTAGACTTTTGGATCTCAAAGCACTTTAAGAAATATAATTTGTATTATTATTTCCCTTTTAGCCACAAAATAAACTGAGGAGTGACAGACTTTAGGTTTACATAGAAACAGCACAAAGAAGTTCTATTTTTTTATTCTGATTTCTGCCTATAAACCTGGCCCTGTAAGTTTAAGAGCCCATGTCTGCTTGAAGATACCACTGTGGTACTATTGCCAGTGGGGAAAGAATCTCATCTTCTCTGTCTTTCATTGAAATGGCCAAAACTATGTGCTGGGAGTGCTGGAGGTTGGTCAGGGGATAAGTTTACCTTAGAACTAAAATTCAAGTGGAAATTGTTAAATATGACTTGTAAATAACTGTATATGTCTGAATGCCTATAAAGATTCCAATTCTTAAAAAATACCATGTACCTCCTTTCTCTGTTTCTGTAGACTTAAAGAGGGCAAGTGTCCCCAAAAGAGGGGTGTCCTCCTCATTTCGTAATGTCACAAAATTATGTATGCAAATTAAATAACAATTTTCATCTGATTAAATCTGACCTACTGATATGAATCCTCTGCTTCCTGTTTAGGAATGGAAATATGAAAGCGTTCATTTCTTTAGGGGATGTACATTCCCTATTCCCTTTCCTGATGAGCATGATACCTAACCCTGGGGATTCTTTTATTGTGGGTGGTTGTTCCAAAGCACATCCACTGTGCTGTTTTATCCATCAGAAAGGCTTTAACAAGGCCCCTTTTTGCATGTGATGGCCAGCACCTGAGTGTCACCTCTGTCACCTTGCTGCCAGAAGGTGCTGACCTGCTTCCACTGCCTCAGGGGTGATGCTCTAAGGAAAGAGTCCAGCCCTCTGGGAAGTCTCTCACACACTCAGGTCTGACCCTGGGGCTCTGCACTTCAAGTTGCCCCAGTTTGTACAAACTGGCAACTGGTTTCTTCCCTATGACATGTAATGCACATGTAGCATTGCAATGTGGAATTAATCCTAATTTTAATAAAAATGTAAAAAGGAGGGTGGTATATACTGCTGTAGACACAGAGCTCCACACACAAGAAGAGGTATAAAAAAATTGGCCAGAAGTGACTGCTCAGCAGGAACACGAATGTGTTTGCAGCCTGACCCAGGAATCTGTGTTGGATTGCTGTGCTGGCAGGGAGTGCAGGCAGCCAGCATCGTTTAAACCAGCACAAACTGTAATGAGGCCCAAAGAAACACACCTGCCAAAGCAGGAAAAAATCAAAATAAGAGAGCAAATCATCTTGGGGAAAGGTCAAACATACACAGACAGAGCGCCTGGCAAATGTAATGTAGGTACATGAGTGGCGTAGGAGTACCACGAATTCTGTAGGCATTGCAACCTCAAGGCAGAGGGTCTGAAGTTGTACCCCCATCACATAATCATAGAATCATAGAATGGATTAGGTTGGAAAAGACCTCCCAGATCATCAAGTCCAACCCTTGGTCCAACTCCAGTCCCTTTACCAGATCATGGCACTCAGTGCCACGGCCAAGCTCAGTTGAAAAACCTCCAGGGATGGGGAATCCACCCCCTCTCTGGGCAGCCCATTCCAATGCCTGAGCACTCTCTCTGCAAAGAAGTTTTTTCTGATCTCCAACTTCAATTTGCCCTGGCAGAGCTTGAGCCCATCGTGCCCCCTTGTCCTATTGCTGAGTGCCTGGGAGAAGAGACCAACCCCCACCTGGCCAGAACTTCCCCTCAGGCAGTTCCAGACAGTGCTGAGGTCACCTCTGAGCCTCCTCTTCTCCAGGCTGAACACCCCCAGCTCCCTCAGCCTCTCCCCACAGCACTTGTGCTCCAGTCCCTTCTCCAGCCTCGTTGCTCTTCTCTGGCCCCGCTCCAGCCCCTCAATCTTTCCTCAACTGAGGGGCCCAGAACTGAACACAACACTCAAGGTACTTTTGGTACTTCACCCTAAAGAAGTATCCTCCAAGATGGAGGTATTTGGGCAAATTGAAATTATCAGGTAAAAAACCTCAGAATAAGGTACTAGTTAATTATTCTTCTTCTGCCACTAGTTATCATCTCTCATGTAGAGAGGTCAGAATGGCAATAATAAGGTTTCAGGAAGGATCACAAGCATGTGGTGAGCTATATAAAAGCAATGAAAAAGAAATATATATTATGAAATAAATAGGTGGGCAGTAGTCAATGCTATTTTGAAGTATAAAGGAAAAAAAAGAATGAGCAAAACCTGATTTTGATTTTAGTGTCCTGTAGAAAGGTAACGATAACTGTAAGGAGCACACTTCGTAACAACTTCTGCTAAGCAGAGAATAAAAGATCAATATAGCATGAAAAAAAATTGTATTTTTGATTGAATGACTTTTAAATGAAATTATGTAAGAAAAACCTCAACTACAGAAACTGCTAAAGGAGAGAGACATCATCCAAGAAGTGGACTCCCACGTGTCTCACAAGAGGTGAATGCAGCCCACCCTTTCAGTGGAATCTTTGAGAGATTTTTGTCCTTTATTCCAATGAATGCTTTCACAAGATGGGTAGAAATAATAATGGAGATAAATATTTAAAACAGTTAAAACATGCAAATATAATCATGTGTTTGCATAAGCTTCATTTCCTTAGGAAATCAAGGTCAGTCTAACACTAACAAGAGTTCAAAATCTTTTTAAACACATTAGAAGTAATTTAAGTTTCAAATCCCTTATATTTGCTGTTTGTATTAAAGGTTTGTTATTTCTACTAAAAAGAAGTGTTCAAATATCCTTCAAGTCATATGAAGTCCTATGTACCTATGTAGGTATTGGTGTATTTATTCTAATGCCTATGGTAGAATTCAAATCAGTCCTTAACTACTTTATTGAATTCAACTGATATTCCAAGAACAGAAAGGATAAGGAAGAAACAGACAACTGGAGTGAGATTCTGCAACACTGCTCACTGAAAATGGAATCTACAGCCTTTATACTTTCTAAAGACCACTATGGCATAGAAGTTTCCTGAGAAGTTTTAAATTGTGCAGAAAGTACCCTCTAAATATTTAAGACCATTACAAAATAAAAGTGGCTACGCAGCTGATCCCACAGTGGTCATTACAGAGCCAAAACTGCACTGGGGAAAGGCAACTTGTTTGGAACTGAATCAGATGACAAACTAATTTCAGGGAGGTGCCAGCTTACTAAACACCCCAATCATTTTCAATTCCCTTAGAACTGGAGGCCTGTTCCCACAACATGTCTATGAATCTTTGGGACACTGCAGCATCCTTTGAGGAAACCACACAGAAATACCCAGAATGTTGTGCTAAGTCAGCATGTTTTGTCAACCCAGAGTTCAAATAGCATCTTGGGGCTGTATCAGGTATATATTGGGGCTGTGTTATGCATATATTGGGCATACTGGGATGTTTGCAAGTGAAATAGGGAGTCATTACTGGATTGCTACAGTAAATGTACCTCTTGTTCTATGCGGAGAGAGTTCTCCTGACAAAAAGTTGCCTCCTGCATCACAACACAGCTTTGCTTATCTAGGAATTATGCTACTGAATTCAAGTAATGAGCTTGGGTAGCAAACTATTACTGTTCTGGTATAATGCAAAAAATAGTTTCTTTAGGATTAACTTTAAAATGTACAAAATGGCAATTTTGATAAATTGGAACGGTCTTAGGGGTTGGAAGGGTTCCAAACACTTCATTTTCTGTCTGCCTTCAGAAAAATCGAAGAATGCAAGTTGATAACTGTCTGAGCTCTGTCAGACAGACACACACCACACCCACCCAGGGGAATTCTCAGCACAAAGCAACCTCCCCTTTGCAGCCCCTGCACAGGACAGAGGTGTCTCCAGGAGGTCTGTGCTGCCCACCCGATTGGGGGAAACCACCAAACACTCTCAGGTCCATTCCCTCAGGGGCCACTTTTTTCAGCAGTTCCTTTATATCCATAAAAGTGATAGTGATGAAGAACCAATTCAAACAGGTAAAGGGAGGAGCAGGTTGAACTCTGCCCCTGCTGAGGTACCTGATAGTCTGCCAGGAGGACTCACAGCGATACGGAGAGGGTGGAAATGCTCCGACAAGAGCCAAAACACCTCAGTGAAAAAATTAAAGGAAATGCAACATATCATGCACATCACCATTATTTCTGAGCTTGCTAAATTTTGTATTAGGATTAAAATACTGATGAAATTGCTCACAGGTAGGATTGACTGATCCTGCATTAACCCTAGACAAATGGAGTACATAAACATAAAAGCATGAATACACACCAATCAGCAATGATGCAAACATTCAGAGAGAAAGTAGTACTATATTATCTTGTCTGTGAACTGCTGGTGTTAGTTCTTCATGAAGCAACTGCTTTGCCTTATGAAACTCTTCCTGAGACTGAAATGCATTTAAATAATAACTTACATTAAAGTTTACCAGTTACTTTATTGTATATTTCCCTTGCCAGAACTGAGTGTGATCAAACAATTCCTAGATTCTAAATTCTTCCACAAGAAATATTTTATCCTTGGAAATTTTTCATAGTATTCATATTTCTCAGAAAGCTGGTAACTAAGCCTTTTAGAAAAGCCCAAAAACCAATTCTTCAGGGTCTTTGGTAAGTCTGTTAGCTTGCTTTTCATTCTTGTGCCTTTCCATTCTGAGTTCTAAGCAACAAGTAGTCACATGGCAGATGAGCTTCTGTCAGTTTTGCTCTAAATGTCGTATTTTCAGAGAGACCTCCCTGCTCCCTCAACTGGAGTTTCTGAGTATTGGCCTCAGATCTTCCTTCCCCAGCTTTAGCATAAAACCCATTTCAAGTCCCTTAACCAGAGCAACTTTTTTTCTGTTATGGTCATTGCCTCCGTAGGAGTTTGCTACTTTACAAGACTTTCAAACAAAATAAGATGTAACTCTTATTTTCCATTTTTCTGTCCTTTTAAGTGTTTGAAGAACAGTTTTTACATCCCCATGAATGCTTTTAACTCCGTCTTTTAAAGAAGGAGCATACAGAGTTCCCCAAAATTCCCGTGTCAGATAAAAACCTTTGTTCTTATAACAATATCTGGAAAGAAGTTACAAATGCTTTAGCTTTAGTAAGCACTTCATAAAAGAGATTTTCATTACACGAAAGTAAATATTGTACATTTCTTATCACTTAGTAGCACAGTATGTACCTTTGCTGAGTATTTGCCATGTGTAGAGAGGTAAGTAAATAAACCTGATATTAATGGAGCTGCAGATCAAGTGCTAAAAGGTATTTTGTACTTGTTGACATATCTCTAAAAATGGGGTAGTGAAATTAGAATGTGGAAAGTAGAAAGCCTCAATATAGTTGACTTATAAATTAAAAAGGAGGAGCTTACCTCAATATATGAAACAGATATTTACCATTATAAAGACAGATACAGATTAACTGTATGCTTTAGAGACACTTCAAAAATTAACATGTCCACGAAATCTTTGCTTCACAAATCTGAGGTTGGAAGTGACCTCTGGAGATTCAGCAGTGCCTTTCCCTGTTCCAGTCAGGTCAGCCACAGCAGGTATGAGGTTTGGGTGCCCTCTGAGGACAGAGACACCACCACCTCTGGGCAACCTGTTCCTGTGCTCAACCACCCTCAAACTAAGATTCTCCTCATGTTTAAATGCAACTCCTTCAATTTTGGGTTGTACCAATTGCCTCTCGCCCTGTGAAGGGGCAAAATGGGGAAGGTGCTGGTTTCCTCCCACAGGGCAGTCACACACGTTGGTAAGACCTTCAAGGCTAAACAGTCCCAGCTGTCTCAGTCCCCTTGTAGAAGAGATGTCCTAAGTCCTTAATCATCTCTGCAACCCTTCACTGGGCTCACTTCAGCACACTCATATCTGTCATACCAGGAAGTTCTTTTGCACCAGGAGATGTTGTCCCTCGTGCAACCAGTGAAAAAAAAGATACTGGCACTCTTTAAGGCATCTTTTAAAGTGCTAACACTATAAGGATAGTTCAGATAATCCTATATACCTGCAAATGCTGGGACTCCAAATGCTGTATCATCAAACAGGCCTCTGATCCACACACAGCACACTGACCCTTGCCCATAGAGGAGGTTCTCTCTTCTTGGTCAATGAAGTTACTACAGGTTTTTTTTTTCCTTACAAGCTCTATTCTTCATTTTCAGTGTCAAACAGAAAGGATGTTCATGTTCCTCTCCTAGATAAAGGCAAGTACACACAGGTGGCATAATTGCAGGTACCAGGCAGGAGCTGCCTGGAAGATCCTCTGTTACAGTGGACTGGATGAGTTTGTCCTACAAACAAGGGGTTTGTGCAGCTCAGCAGAGGCACTAATCACCTGGATGGGGGGAAAAATGCACAGCTCTGACAACCGCACAGACTTGCAGCTCAGCACAGTCCCAGGCACACTCAGATTGGCTGTTGTGGGGTCACCAACTCCTTGGTAGACAATGATCACCCATCCAAGTTCATTGCAGACATCCAGACTTGGACCCAGCACTCCACGTGTGGCCCTTCTACATACCAGTAGAACAAAGACATCACCTCCTCAGACTACTGGCACTCTTCCTGCTGATAAAGCTCAGGGTCTTGGTGTTCCTTGCCCCAGGGATGCATTGCTGGCTCATGTTCAGTTTGCTGTGCAAGAACCTGCAGGTCCTTCTCTGCCAAGCCGCTTCCCAAAAGGTTAGAACCCAGCAGGTACTGATGCATGAGGTTGTACTTCCTTCCCAGCTGTAACATTCTGCATCTCTTTATTGAACATTAAGAGATTCCTGCCAGCTCAGAGCTCCAGCCTGCAAGGCAGCACAATGTCCTGGTTTGTCAGCCCTTCCTCCCTCCCACTTTTATCCTCAACAAACTTCCTTGGTGTGCGTTTTCTCCCACCAGCCATGCCATTAGTGGCCATGTTAAACCCTACTGGATACTATATGAATCCTCAGCTCTACTTTGGGCTGCAGATTCTTTCAGACTGGGATTATAAAGTTTCTCAGCCAACCTAACTTACCTAACCTGTGCTTCAGTTTGTCTGTGTGAATACTGTGGTATATGGTGTCAAATGAATTCCCTAAGTCAAGGTTAAAAGCATGTCCTGCTCACCTCTCCTCCACAAAGCTCACAGTAGAAGACTGCCAGGTTAGTCTGGCAGGATTTCCTCTGTAAAATCATGCTGACTACTCCCAGTCACCTTCTTAACCTTCATGTAAGGCTTTAAGTAGAAATTGTACACAATGATTGAAAAGTCAAACTTACCCTGCCACTATTGACCTTGTGGACACTTAAGGTTTCTGTATGTGTTCTCACTGAATTAGAGCAATATCTGGATGGAGTTTGTATTACTACTAAAAGAGTAATAGTAATAAAATTTAATTTTGATCAGGTTTGTTATTTTGACCATAAGCCTGTCTTCAGCCTTTCTTTAAAACAGGCAACATAACTTTCAGTTAGCACGAGGACATTTATCTGTGTAACTGTTCTAGACACTGCAGAATAAAGCCCAGACTCCAAAGAGATATGCAGTTCATTTCAACAGCCCCAATCACTCACCCCCTTATGGACTGTGACAAAGAGGTCAATATGCTGCAATAATACTAGATCTGAAAATAACCTTTGGGGCTTGGGTTAGCAAAGGTGCTGGTTGGAGTTGTAAGAGGAAACACTTCATAGTTTACCACTGACACCAGTCTGAACTGAGTAGAGCTTTCTTTCAAACTTCGATGTAGTTCCTGATTATGATGCAATAAACAGGAATCATCAAGGCTCTTTAACATGATACAATCATGGCAAAGATAATATTTTGAAAAAAGATTTCTGACTTCAGGACACAAAAAGGAGGTGTCCCTTTCTCTCACACATGGTTTGGGACATGATGAATCTTGCTTGCCACCTCTTGTTCTGACTTTTCTCAGGCTTCATGTGACTACAGAGGACCTACAGGAACCTCAGTCAATACAAATTCAACCTCACCTCCTGCACAGCAAAGTGCATGAAGCCATAATGGGCTATTGCACTTTTAAAAATTCTGATTCCACTTCATTCTTCAGCTTTTGCTGCACCCAATCTCTCCAACAGAAATAAAAATGTGCTGTGACTACTGATTCTAATTTTTGAATGAAACCATTTAGTCTACATCATCCATCCCCTGCACCATCAGGGGTGCAGCTCAGCAAACTGCCCAAACACCAAAGCAGCACAGTGCCCAAACGAACCCACTCAGCAGCTCTCCCAAAACCCAGTGCCTTCCACAGCTCCAGAATGAAAATTTCTTATTCCAGGGTAAATTAAGAATTCTAGGTTAGATTTGAATTTATAATAAACCTTGTTACCAGCTTAGTTGAGTCAAAGTATGGATTTTATAATGAAATGTCACAAAATTCTGGAACTGATGATTCATCTTCTAATTTATTCTCTGTTGCTTTTCGCAACAGTTAATTTTTTTTCTGATTAAATTCGTTCTGTGAACTGAAATGGCTAATATGACATTTCAAAAGTTAGCAATCAATATTGCAATCATTAAATTAATTGGAGGTTTAAATAAAAATGACAGGGAGTGGACATTTGAGCAGAGTTATCTCCTTCATTGATTTTTATTTCCTGACTCTAATGAAATACTCACTGGTGTTTACTAGGTTTACCAGAATTGCCTTCTGAGCAAAACCAAGCAAAAAAATTATTGGTCTAGCTATTGGTTTCTAGGAATATTGAGTGAAACCCTTGTTGCTGCTAGTAGGACAAAGGTGGACTGAAACTCCTTGTTAAGAAGTGAAATTAAATGCTAAATGAATTGGTATTTCACTAAGGGCTTTATAATTTCCATTTAAAGTTTGCAGATATCCTGATACAATCACACCACTAATTTAATTTGAAACAGTCATGTTAGAGTTTCTTGCATGGTGAGCTAGAAGTTACACTGCTTCATTCAGAGAAGTCATAGATTGAAACTCAAAGTACCTTTTATTTTCAAATATAGTGAGGACGTGAATGCCTAATGTGTATGTGCAAGCTGCTAAAACAAAAGCTGAAAAGGATTCCTGTTTCTTATTGACATGATAAGGCAATGAGTGTACACTTGTCATACAGCAACATGCTATTTTCACACATAATTGGGCTGGGTTTGGTGCCTTATGGGTTCTGAATGGAGCATCAGCTTCAGACACCACTTGTAGAGATCATGTAGTTCCTTTTGGCTTCCACCTTCACCCTGTGCTGTTCGTAGGTTTTTACGTAATTACACAGAGACAAGGCATGCAAGGAACTTCCTCTCCCCTTTTGCACACCTGGGGTCCCACCTTCATCATGAGTTGTCAGAGACATTTCTCCTGTCCTTCAGAGCTATAAGACAGTAGGACAAATATTCCAAGCTCTTGTAGTGAGGCTTTCACCGAGTATAACAGATCAGGAGGATACGGCCCAGGCAGTGCTGCAGACTGGGCAGTTCTGCTGAACCACAAAGCTTAGTGGCACACGCTGTTTGTGAGGTGACTGGCTGCTCAAGAAGTACAATGGGGAAGTGCTTGTAAATTGTGATGTAGCCTTGAATAAGCTGCTTCTTGTTTAAAGTGTTTGGTAACAAACATATTTTTGCAGCCCAAGAGCTATGTGAGTGCTTTACTTTGCAATATTCTGGTTCCCTTGTTGGGATAAACTACTCAGCTGAACCAGCTTATTGCCTCATAAACCAGAGCAGCAATACTATTATCGCTTAAGTGCACCTGAATTCAGGCAGAACTGCTTTGTTCAAAGAGCAGTAAACACTTGGAGTAAGTTGTCAAGGAAGGTCATTGAAGCAAATAACATAAATGAGTGCTGGAGACACAGGGCACTTTCATGAAGGAGATTGAAGGATACAGTGACAAGGAGGGATGCAAGCAGGATGAACTGCACCCAGGAAGGACATATTTCAATGCTATTACTAAAAATTATCCTTTTGCAGAAAGCCAGGAGAGGTTCTGTATGGTGCTTATTCCTTATATGCCCTGAGAGCCTTAAGCAGGATCTAAGTGGTATAAAGCAACAGACTTTAGCCTGCCTAAAGAGGGCTTTGATCAACCCAATAACCATCCAAAGCAGTGCATCCATCTCTGGGAACCTTCAGAAGGAGTAGCTCTTTGAAATACTTTCTTAACACAGCCTGGTTTTGTCCTCTTTCTGTTCGTTTGTTCCCCATCAGAGTTAGGAAGCCACGGAGCGGCTTCCCCGCAGCCCCAGTCAATGTGCAGGGCTGTTTTTGTTACACAGTGACTGCATGTGTCTCTCAGGCTTTTATCATATGCAAGACTCTAAGAAATTAAGCTCCCAACTAGCTGAGCACTGGTCACTTTAGACACTGGTTGTTGCTGAATGGGGTGTAACCTACTCAGGCAAACCCTGAACCACTGTCAGTCAGAACCCCCCAGCCTTTCAGTGGTCAAAACTGAGGCTGACCAGGCTGCAACACCAGCCCACAGAAAGAGCATGAAAAGCATTAACTTTAATCCTCAGTGCACACCAAACCTTACAGCTTCTGTTCTGTGCTCACCCTTCCTGCCCCTTTGCCTGAACTCACACAGCACAGCTTCCCTCTGCTGCCCTCCCTCCCCCTTCCCCTCAAGCACCTTTCCCTTCAGTCAAGGCTCTGTGCTGGTCCAAAACCACTCTCCAGTTCTTTTTCACTGACTGATTGCCACCTAAGAAGCCTCTTCAGAACCTGCAATAATCAAGGAGCAGGGTGTTATCACCTTCAGTGTTCTGCTCTGGGCGTGGGGGGCAGAGGTGGGGGGAAAAAGAGAGATGTTGCAGCATTTTTTTCTGAACCTCAGTAAAACGTGGCCAGAAAGAAATGGTGTAATAGAATACCTAGTTTAGTAAGATGGAATAAAAGAGGAATATAGATTGCAGGTAAACCGTATATTCCTTCAGATGCTGAGAATTCTGCTTTCTACCATCTCATCAGGCTGATCCCAGATGGACTTTCCCACCACCCAATGACCTCACTCAGAGGTTCCTTCTCTGTCCCATGGCACGGTGCCTTTCATTTTCTGTGAAATCCAAACCATGGAATTCTTCTGCCAGGCTGGAATGTCCTGCCTGCCCTCACACCCCCGAGCCCACAGCACAGGCTGGCATGGGGCACTCCAGCAGCTCCTTGTGCTGCCAGACAAGTTGCTCACACCTGCTTACATGGTCTGCTCAAGGTGACGGACTCCTCACATACAACATCTTCTGCAATGCAATCACTCCTTGAATAGAAGGGTGGGGATTATTGCACCTGTTCACAACCCAAGATGACCCTTTAAAGCAGACTTATCATTTCCCTCCTGGAAATACTCTGCTTGTTCAATTTTCTAATCAACTCACTGAACTCCTGTACCTTGGTTTATCATTTCACAGCCAGATCTAGAGACTTATCATGAATATAATAGAGGTACTTGCTTCTTTTTCAGTCCCAGAAGCAAATGAAACAGTTCAGCTTCACGTTGAGACAATGACATACAAGGCACATAGTCCTCTAGAATAAGAGAGTAGAAACATAAACTTTGCTAACATATCTTTTTATAGGTTTTTCTACCTAATAGTAAGGGAGATAAAAATTACTTGAGGCCAAATAAGAGCTTCTTTCTATTAGAAAATATGTAAAGCTGTTTTATTAAATATGCCTCTGAAACAAACATCAGATGCTTCCCCTATCAAACAGCAGCTGCTTATACAGGTAGAAGAGCAAAGCTTGTTTCCACTGATAAAGTTAACATTCAAAGGAAATTAACGAGTACAAGACTTAAGTCACATAGTTGACTGTTCTTACTTTATGAGTTTGAAATTACATTACCCCCGAAAAACCTGATCAGCAAATGCTTTCATTTAAGGCTCTGTAAGACTCACTCTGTACTTAGGAATTCATGCTGGGAAATGATGAATTAGGTTCCAAATGTTTGTGTGATGTCTTAAGCTCAAATTCAGAAATCCCAAATTAAATCTCTGATCTTAGGGCAGGCAAAAGGCTGTGCATCTCTAAAGAACCTGTCAAAGGGAATAAAACAAAATACCGGTCAAGGAAAAATTATTTAGCTACCAACAAACTAAATTCAGGGAGTTGTGTAGGTTATGGGCTTCTTGCAGATTACTCCAACTCTTTATGCTGTCATACTGTCCTAACTCTCTATAAACTGAGGCTAATTGCAGTTCTCTCTGGAGATTCAGGCACTGCTCAGTAGCACAAGAAGGATAAGCACCTTCTAAAGATATTTTTTCTGTGCCATCAAAGTATTTGCAGAACTAAAGACTTGTTTTTTCAAAAGTCAATTTTCTAAAGAAAATGAGGCTCTGTATATACCTCAAATTGCTCAATATTGGTTGAGCCAACAGATAAGGACACACTTTCAATGCTGTTTTTCAGGAAAATTACTAAGGTAGTCTTCTTCTTTGTCAATGTTTTGGTCATCCAAAAAATACAGTTTTACTGCCTCCTTTTTTAAAGTTTAGGCAAAGGAAATAAATGAAGCCACCTTTTGTGTGGGTTGTCCCATAGAGATGTAATAGGTCCCATGGGTATGTAAAAATCAGTTAAGAAGCAAACCAAAAGCTAACCTGAATGAAGTTATTTCTGGCTATAGTATAAAAACCCGAGAGTAATTTAAGGAGGCAAGAATGTAAGAGGACACAGTGAGAGCTTTCATCCTGCTGAAGGATGCAACTAGGAAAATAAGGTACTTAATCAGGTTTCTAGTGTTTGTTCTTCTGATCTGATTTTCCTGCAAAACTCAGAGGAAAATCAACATTTAAAATGCCGAGTCATTTTAAAATTATGACTCCTTTTGCAGGAGTCATAATTTTAAGCAGTAATCTTATCATGCCATCCTGTCCTGAAAATTGCTTTTGTGACAAATCACAAAAGATGACTTCACAAATCAGTGAGGTCATCTGTGGTATCCTTTATCTAATTGTAATTAATGGCTGGCTGTGGCATTAGGAGACCAAGTCTACTAAATGTCATGATATAAGTGTGTTTAAGAAGCTTGAGGAAGATGGATATTGAAGCAGCATGTCTAGATTTCAAATATTTAGGCAACTACAGGTCCAAAGAACAGGTTAAATCATTCCATGATGAGTTATTTTGGATGTTTTCAATTCATTGCTCAGAGTGGAGCCAGTTTGCAGCTCTTTTCAAGACGCCTCACGTTGCTTCTTCAGAATTCAGCTCTTGCTGATAAGCATTTAAAGGGCCTTTATCTGACATGCAGCTGCATCTCTTCCCTTGGGGCTGTTTTATGCCACAGTCATCGCTCCAGAGGGGATTTTTTCCCCCTTTTTAAAAATAAATTTGGAGCTGGTCACTGGTTATGAGTGTTTTCTGCCATCAGAAGTACTGGGTAACACAGTATGGTCTGGAGTAACCCATGTTCTTACTGTAGGGAATGGTGTGCTGAATTATACACAGTCCCAGGAAGGGTTGTCAAAGTTATAAAATACATGTGAAGGAAAAGGAACAAACATCCTTCAAATTCTTCTACTGGATTCACTTCCTTTTCCTTTTCATATGTCATGGTTTCTGCCTTGGCTCAAACCTGATTAGCAGTGAAATATAATGGGAGATAACACACAGAGCTTTATGACAACGTGCAAATACCCTCAGAAAACTGTGAATCCAAATCAGAGACTCAGAAATAAAATGCTTTAAAATTAGGCTTTTCCCAGATGCTGCTTCCTTTTATTCTACTGTAGCTCTCCATCTCTTTCTTCTGACCTTCTGACCACCTGTAACTGTTCTTTTTATCATGCTTATTATACATTCAATTTATATTATAAATTCTTCAGTATTAGTTTTATACCGAGGCAGTAGAAAAGGAGAATACAAAGAATTTTAATCTAAAAGAAGATTAAAAGGTGACTTGATCACCACCTCACATAAGGAGGTGTTTTTGTAGTCTTTATTCCTTTGCCAAAAAAAGAGATCATAATAAAATCCAGTGCCTGGGAGTTCACACAGCTACATTTAGACCAGGGAAATACAGATGTAACCAGTAAGTCTGTAAAAAGAGTAGTAACCCACAGAAATATTTCACTTAGACAAGCAGAGGATTCGCTGAAGGTGTTAAATCACCGCTCATCTCCTGCATATATTAAAATGCCTGTTGTAACTCACATAGAAGTGCTGGACATGATGTAGAAATTATTTGATGATGTTTTTTGTTTCTTACTACATAGAAGATCAAACTAAATTCAACTGATTCTTAAACAGTCAGAGATTTTTTTAATTACATTCATACAAACACACACACACAAATAATTATCCGTGTTATAGCTGGTAAATTGGATTATTTCATTACAGTAGAAATAGTTTTCAAAGACACCCCACAATCCATGAAGTTTGTGTGAGACATTTTGACAACCAGTCAAAAGCACCTAAGAAGAGAGATGAAGATAAAATACATGGAGAAAAATCAGCTTTTCATTCTAAAAGCATTATTTAGAAAAAGAAAATGGTTTGTTTTATTCCAGTGGAGAATGAAACTGAATTTTAAGACTTCAAAAGGCACCGGAAACAGAATCCTTGCTTTTCATAGATTTTTTTTTAATTAAAAATAGATAAATACTCCCCAAAGAGCTCATGTCTCAGTCCCGGATGGTTTAAGTATCTAACACAGGATATCTTTTGCTCTTCCTGTAAATCATTCACGCCATATTTGACATAAGTCTGTTGGTGGCAGGTGCAGGTGGAAGCCCTAAAGGAGGCAATTAGGGCAACTAAAGCCCACGAGTTCACTCAAGACCCCCACAATGCTTCATAAGCAAGGCCTCAGATTGCTGGTGGAAAGGTCATGCTGGTGATGACAAGCAGCAGAACTGCTGGAGCCACTCGTGGGAACAGAACAGAATGATCTTGAGTGTGACTTTACTGACTTGAGATAAACCAGTTGTCACTGCAGAATCCAAATTAATGTGCCTGCCTGTTATCTAAGGTGGCAGTCATGGGATGGGCTGATGGTAGTCAGCCTGCACTGGAGATTCATATTCAGGAAGACTATCACATTATCTTAAAGCAAACAAGAGACAAGCCCCTGAACAGACCGTTCTCTGCTTACTCTGTGGGCAAGATAATTGCTTATATGACAGGCAAGGCAGATACTCTGAGTAAAGGATGAAATCAGAGCCTTGCCAAAGATGCATTTTCATGTCTGCCCTCTCCATCCATGTGCAGAGATTTCACCTGCACAGGTGAAACAATCTGATTAGGGCATGGCTGCTAATACTGCCCAGTCACTGCATCACTGAGCTTTGTAACTGGTGATTTTCTCAGTCACTACTTACATGATTGTCATGTTTTGGCTTTGCAGCACCATCTTTTTCTTGAGCCACATTTATCATTTGTGGTCGTTTAGGAAAAGGCCTCTCAGTCACTGAATTAGAAGCACTACACACTAAGAAAAGTCTTATTACAGCAAAAATCTAAATGGTGGTTTTCATGTTTAGAAAGATGATTGTTGCCAGTACAACCAGGAGCTCAACATTTGACAGCATTAACAGGCGAAATCAGTTGTCCAAATTTCTGGTCAGATATAGCAGTTCAAATAGATAATAAAAAAATGATAAACCTTATTTCTGCAAAATGAAAAACTGCACTTCTTTAGGTTGGTTATTTAAGGTTGGCAGTCTGAAGCATCTTATTTCAAAGATTCTCATTTTGGACATCAGTGCTTCCTCTGACAATGAGTAGAGAAGTGTTATCACATCCAGGGGGTCTTGGGGATCTCTGACATGCTCATTACAATGGTAGTAAGTGCACACCAGAATGAAATGGAAGTTAACTGAGATCACCTCTGAAGAGGCAAATTCCATTCCTTCACTTTCAAAAATTGTCAGTGGTATGGACATGAATGCTGTCATAACTGTGAGGGGAATATTTTCTGGGGTTTCTTTGCAGAAAGATCGACTCATATTGGTCTATCAGTCAAAAAAGGAAATATTAAAAAGGGCTAATTGATTATCACTCTCCATTTCTTCATGCAATAGGTCATTATGTCTAATATTGCTCTATATAGAGCGGATGTTCCCGGACCACTGTAAGTAGAGGACTGCCCAAACCTGGTGCTTCTGAGACAAACCTGCTTTGTGAGAACCCACCCTGTCTCAGCCAACATGTTCTCTTCTTTTTTTTTTCCTGAGACCACCTATTATATTTCGAGAGGAAATCAAGGAGCAAGTTAATTGTTGTGGGAGCCAAGTTGCTTGCCATCTTTTTCTCCAAAGGCCTTTGTCCATCACTTGCCACTCTCACAATAAAATCAAAAGGCTTGTTTCTGTCATCAGGTAGAAGGTGAGTGTCTGGTCACACCTACATTCCATGACAGTGTTTCTTGCATATCCTGGCATGGAACATGTACATCTAACAGTAAATGCAGGTGACTGGTTGACTGTACCCTTTTTCTTTGGAATTTTGTTGTTTAAAGAATGATAAAAGTGTATTTAGCTACAGTTAGCCAATTTTATGGCTGGGTGTTTAAATAATGGAAAATATTCTTATTCTGATACAAGAAGGGTCTTCATGCATTCTTTTTGTGGAATCTGCAGGTACAGAACATTTTATTTGGAAAATGTTTCTAGTATTTCCCTCCATAAAATACTTTCAGGAAGTGTTTTTTCTTAGATGAATTTATGGATTTAGACATTCCTGTGCTCAAGAAACACTTAGAATACTTTCAAAGAAATAGAGCCTAGTATGGCTTATGGTATGGAAAGCTGCCAAATGACATATCTGCAAAGTCCAGCTCAGCCTGATCCAACTGTAATGAGGGGAAAACTCTTGCAGACTCAAATGGATTTCTTACCTAGACCATAATATATAGTTAATGTAGTGAAAACCTCTGTGAGACCTGACTGTAAACTTGAAGACAATAGTGAGGAGGAAGAGGACAAGTTATTCCTGACCTTCTGCTGATTAATAAATCAGTGTCAATTGTAGTCAAGCTGCTGGTTATCATTGCAAGAGCATCCATGAGCCAGAGCCACCAATGCTGACTTTGAACAGCTATTTTTATAAGCCTGAAAAAGGGGGAAGAAAAAAAAGGGCATCTTCAGACATTTAGGACTTCATTTACTGTACTGATGTAATTCTTTTGATGGGCAATTAGAATCCTACTGATTTTCATCAGTGGCAGCTTTTAGATTGTACAAAAAAGCAATCTTGAGCCAATTATCAGACACATTTGCAACTGCTCCTTTTGTTACTCCAAGTGTAAGATCCTCTGCCGTCTTTTGTTAAATTTTTTCTCCCACATTCTCTCTTTAGAGTCCTTACCTAAACCTGGAGTTCTGACCCCTCCTTTTCTTCTAGGTATTCTCCTTCCTAATTTATTTCTTTCCTTCTCATTTGCACAGTAGTGGTCCTTGTGGTTCTGTTTAAAGTGTTTAAAAGGAGCCTTTTCATAGAGGAAATAATCCTTCTCATTAAAAAAAACCAACAACAAACAAACCAGCACATAAACAGAAACACAGACATGAAGAACTATTGCAGTAATTGAACATAACTTTCTGCATCACAAATGGTCACAGAGCTTCCTGCTTTAAGCCCCCAGATTTTCAGTTGTGGTATAGAATGTCTGTTACACAGTTATTCAATAACAATTCAGTGTTCCTTGTATCTTAAGATTTCCAAGGAATAGATTCCCCCATTATGAAAAAAAAACACCACCTAAAATTGTCCTACATTACTGAAATATCTCAGCTGAATTTTTAATTTTGGTTATTGCATATTCTACTGGAAGAAACATTTAAAAACTCTCCCATGCAATAGCTAGTTTGCAGTGTCTGTATAATCGGGTGAGTAAGGGAAGATCAAACTGAACTTACTGCATGAAATAATTTTTAAAATAATTATGAGACAAAACCAAAAATGTGGAATTGGCAGACATGTTTGTGTGTTTTGATCACCCACAGAAACATGTTTAGACTAGAAAGCCACACCTCAATAGGTTGTTTACTAAAGCCTTTAAGCTTTAGTAAATGATTTCTCCAGACTATAAATCATTCTTTTTTCTTTCTCTTTTTTTTTTTTTTGTAATTTTTCTCTCTTTATTCATGTGTTCTTAGTATGAATACTAGAATTGGTCGGAGAGCTTTGGTGCTACTCTTGCTCATAGAGGAAAAGATGAAACCATACTACTAAAAGTTTCATCACTTGATTCCACTTCTCTAACCCTGAACAGTTCTTCCTCTTACAAAATCCAAAAGTCTCCATCATTTTTACAAGGCATGAACATGTTCATGTATTCTGAAGACACACAATGGGAAACTTGGTGCTTTCCTCAGTTAAAACAATTGTGCTTTCCTTCCTAACTCTGAATAGCCCTTCTTTAACTGTGTGTTAATCCACTGCTTTAGCTTCTCTTCCTCTGTTTCCAAAGCCACACCTCTTCAGTGCATGTTTTATCACAGTAGCTCTTCTGCCGTGTTCTTGTAGTCTTTATAATGCCACAGATCATGTTCTGCTCTGCTAGTTCATGTCCTTCTGTCTTGTTGCTCCATTTTTAACCAGAAAATATAACCCTGTCACAATTAAACTGTTGGACCCTCTTAATCAGCACGTACAAAAAATTGAAGTAGGCCACCCATGATGGAAGTACCTCATTCCATGATGTTCCCAGACTGGGAACTCTGCAGACACTGGCCTCTCCAAGCTATAGGGAAAGTATTTTGTGTTTGATACCATAGGAAGCAAGGAAACAAACCTATTTTTCTGTTGCTTTTCAGTCTTTCCACGGGCTTTTGAACCAAGCATAGCCATAAGGAGAGTGTCTTTACCAATGTCTCGGGGTCAGACAGGAAAGGAGGGCTTGTTTAGAGGACTCCTGCCAGACTGAGGCCAGGACTGAGCAGCACCTCTCTGAACTAAGACACAGAGTAAGAAGAGCCTCATCCTGACACAGGACCTTATGGGGCAGAATCCTGTCACAATCTGGAGGTTATTTTCCTCACCAAAGCCTCCTGACTGCCTGTTGGTCCAAGTGAATCCCAATTCCCTTCCTGTGCAGAAATCAGTGTAAGGTAAGGAGCACAGCAGCTCTGGATGCACAGAACAAAATGCATTCAGAGTGGGGGTCCAGCCCAGAAGAGGCCAGGAAAGCAGAGACAGTGAGTGCACAGCTGTATCTGACTTCAAACTACAAGGGCAGAGGCGTGAGCTCTAATGCTTTGAGGTAATAAATATAATTTTATAGTCCTGGCTACTGTGCTCTTCTCATATTGTTGTTTCACCTGCCTGCACTTCTGCAGACTATCTAGTGATGAGATCTTGTTTGCACTTCCATGCAAAGCACTAGCCTTGCTGAAATGTGATCTGCATGTTTTTAGTAATATTTTATTAAAATCTTCCAGAGGAACAAACATCCCACTATATGAAAGTATATTTCCCTTGCATAAATAAGCTTCGAGTTTTATTAAAAATCATGATGCTCCATAGCATATAATGAATTATTAATTTTATATTCATAACCATAGTCACAAGGTATTTCCTGAAAGACAATGCAAAATATAAAGAAAATATCACAACCAAGTTTTAATAAGTTAGAGGCTTAAGATAATAAAATCAGTTCTTCTCTTACAAAAAGTAGTTTAAGGCAGCTTTGACCATGTGTCACTTGTGAGTCTTCTTTAGAAAATCTGTGGGGTGCTGGTGAACACTTGGTGAGATTCTCTCCTTTTATTTTTTTTTTTCTGGATAAAACCATCTACTGCACAAAGGACTGTTAAACAGCTTGGAGTCTTGTCCTAGAACTATAATATTTTCCAGTCCTTCCATTGCACTTTTCTTTAGTATCTTGTCTCAGTTTAAAAAGTCTGGAAATTATTTTTTTTGCCAGGATCCTGAGCAAGATTTAATAAAGAGCCTTTCTTCACAGTAGACATCTGTAAACATACTTTAAGAAAACTGAGCAAGATTATCATTTCCTTTTAATTCAACCAGAGCAGACTGCAGGTGATATTGAAGGGAGAGAGAGCAGCTCACAGTTTGCCATGTTGTGTTCCACCCCCAGCCTGTAACTCTCCCTCCTAACTCACTCAGATGAAGTGCAGCAACAAGGAAGACAAGGCAATGGCAAAGGGCTCCTCAGCATTCTCCTCCTGTCCCTGCTGCAGCTGCCTGTGGGCAGATGCTGCTGATCACCACCCTCAGAATATTCTTGGCTGTGCCGGGTTGACATGCAAAGCCAGAGCCCGTTCTCTTGGGAAGGAGTTAATTAGCAGCTGGAAACAACACCACACAGGCAAGAAATGACTGATCACATGACAAGTTGAAAGGAATCACTGAAGCTGAGCTCTAGATTCTCTCCTTGTCCCCACTAATCCCTCAAATCCAGATGCTTTTGATTGCCTTCTCTTGCATTTCCCGCAGCACTCGGGTGGAAATATCCTGTTACACAGCAGGACCATCAGTCACATGGAGAGACTTTGCTGCAGAGCAGGTTGGCATCGTGGGGAAGGGCAATCTCTGGGCTGCAGCAGCAGAGAGCAGGCAGTGAATGCTATTGGTGGCCCTGCAGTCAGCAAAAGCCTGGTGCAAATATGCTGTCCATGTACAACAGTTTAATCCACACAAACACTGAAGCTGAGCATAGGCAGGAGAACACTTAAAATTTCTCAGTTTGTGAATTTTTTTCCCAATAAACACCCATGAAAGACCCAACTATCTGTTCAGACTGATGGAGTTGGGTAGTAATCATTTTCCTTAAGTACAGTAGCCATGATGTAACTCTAACTGATTAATTGCCATCTTTATTTAGAAGAAAATATACACATACATATTCACCACTCCTTCCCTTACTGTCTTCTTTCAAATATCCTTTCTTATTTCTACCTATTTCAAAGGAGGAAGCGAAAAGCTTTGGTACCCCAGATACTCCTATCTATAGATTCCTAATACCAAAAGATGCTCTAAGGGTGTCTGTGTGACAGTTAGGAAATGAGAAAAGTAGATGAGCTTATTTTTAGGAAAAAAAATATGTATTGTGTTTTCAGTCCCTGCCTTCCTAATGAAGAGTCTGGGAGAGTCAGCACTGATGAGGAAACGGGACAGTAGCCCAGAAGGACAAGAAAACCCCAACACAGCCTCAGTAATGTAGTTAAAAATGACTGTGATGTGACTAAACTACGTTTCTTCTTCAAATTAAAAAAGGAATTTACTAGAGGGAGGATTTTCTTAAGTAGATGGGATGTTGAGCTATTAGCATGGGCCTTAAACATCATTTGTGTTGACAAATTTTTTTCTAATTACTCCCCCTGCAGATTTTCAGCAGTGAGAAACAGCCAGAAGAAAAGCCCATGACTAGTTGCACCCCACGGCCACCAGCAGAAATGTGTGACACTTGAAGCAGATCATCTCTTGTCAGTGTATTTTAAAGTCAAGAGGCAAGAGTGTTTGTACTGCAACATGAAGAAAGGAGCTGTCAAAGACTCCGTTCCAGCTTCCTGCCTTCTGAGACCAGTTCCATTTGTGTCCCAAACCCAAAGATGATTAAAGCCCTTTTGGACTTTGCCAGGGCTTGACTAGTAACAGTTCCCAAGGCACTGTTTGCTGTCCCTGGGCAGACACAGCAGGGCACACACACCTCATAGATTTCTGTGGCCATAGGGACAGACACTCTCCTGCTGGCTCCCTCGGGCCAGGAACTGCTGCTCCACCACTCACTACCCTCACACACTGGTGTGAGAGGTCAGATCAGCCCAGGGAATTCGGCTCACATTTGTTGTAGTGTTACCTGAGGGGTCACCTGTTCAAAGTCAGATGCCTCCTCTTACTATTTGTACACCAATTTTAACTTTGGCATCGTTAGGCAGATAAAGAAGAATAAGATTTTCCAGTAATCTCTATCTCAGTCCTGTCTCAAAGAAAGATTCTAACAGATCAGAAATGCTGGGATCTGAAGTGTTACCTCTGGTTCATTTTAGAGATAACTGTTTGGAATGCCTCTGTCTGATCTCTGTGACCCCCAAATTTCAGGGCACTTGAATCTGCCTTGTTCATATCCTTAACAAAGAGTAAACCACTTTTTCCCTGTTGGGAGCTCTCCTTTTGTGAGCATCACAGGGCTAGAGCAGCTGGGAGGGATGTCAATGATCCTGTCTCCACAATGTGCACATCCAGCAAAGGTCATAATGGTAACTGGGGCAGATTGCTGTGCATTAGTGCAGCATGACCAGGGCAGGGCACATGGCCACTGAAGTCAAGGAATGCTCCACCAAAAGGGCGGCAGTCATAGGTAGGCTGCAGTCAGCACCTTCTCCCTCCCAATGCCGTGTTCTTACACTCTACACTCCCCTTCCTGATTCAGTGACCAAAGCTATCACTTAACACCCTTAATAGATCAGCCTCCCTTCCATATAGGCAGCTGACGAGAACTCCAAAGAGTGGAAAGATTTAAAGAGTGAAGAAGAAACTGTTACTTAAATAGCAGAGAAAGAGAGATGATGTGGAAGGATCAGCTACTGTATTTTACACGGAATCTCCAGTAGGAATGGGGGGAGAACAAGAGGTGGTGGTTGCAGGGGTAAGGATGATCAGACATTTAATGTGCACTGATAAACCCCTACAAAGTCCACGCTGCATAGCACAGAAGTACTAGAAATGGGTCATGAATCCAGGCCTGAAAGTGCTGATATATGTAGCAAAGTACTTCCTTGAGATTTACCTGCCTTTAAGAGCACTCTACCAACAAAAAATTCAATCTTTAGTATTGTTAAATTAGCTTAAAGGGAATGCTTAGCTTCTACTCAGTGTTAATTAGTGCTTTTTCACACGCAGGTAGAACTGCTGCATTAGCCAACTTCATTCTGGCATTTTCAAACTTGTGACTCTTCTACTTCACAATTTGAATGGCAATTTCTGTACACAGAAGGAGGCTTGGACTAGATGATCTTTGGAGGTTCCTTTCCATTCAAACCATTCCATATTTCTATGATATTTCTGTTTGTTTTCTATATATGTTCAACATCCATATACTAAATTTGAAGAAAAATAAACGACCTCAATATAACTATACTATTTCCTTTTCTTGTGAAAACTGTGAGTTTTAGTTTGTTGTTTGCCTTTTCTAATTTTTTTTTTAATCTAATGCTGTTTTTAAAAAGGTAGTCACTTCATTAAGCTTTGTTGACACCAGAGTCTGGTGTGCTCTCCCCAAAACTCCATATGCTGTTGAAAATGGTGTAATTCACTAACCACGTACCTTGGTTAACGCCTGCCAACAACTAAATAGCACAAAGCTGTCCCCTCACTTCCCCACTGTGACCAACAGTAATCTCATACTAAATCCACAAAGCACAGCCCTGTACCAGCTTCTAAGTTAAAAATGAACTCTCTCCAAGCCCAAACCAGGGCACTACAATAATTACATTGGCAGATCCTATCACCAGATCCCCATGACTTCTGGTACCCTGCAACAGGAAGGATGACAATTTGACCATTTGCTGGTCCCCAGTAAATTCATGGGCACAGGGTGTATGGGGACCTTTCTGCTGTTTGGAAGCATTTTCTTTCTGGAACTGAGGAGGTTACATGTGTCATGGTAAATAATAGAAATGCAGACATATTTCAGCCTAAATTTCTCAGCTGTCACACTTGGGTGTGAAGTTCAGGCACTCTGGTAATCACTCTGTTATTCACAGTGTAACCAGCATCCATGAATCCCTGAGGTTTTCCTGCCTTCTCCTTTTGACTCTACAATGGAAAAAATGGAGCAGGACCAAACCCCCACATTTATATCACTGTGTGTGTGGGTGCACTCGCTGTGTGATATATTCTAATTTTTCTTCAGATCCAAAGAAGTTTGGAGACTGCAGTGACTCCTCTAGAAAACCAATGGCTCTCTCAAAAATTTGGTTCTTGGAAAGCTACTTTTTACCTCTTTTTGTCCATCTTGAAGTCCCTAAGTTTGTAACCACCATTTCCTGTCCTATATTTCAAATGCTGCAATTCAGCAAAGTGCAAATGCTGTGTCTTGCAGTTTATTTGTGCAGTGGTGGATCTGTGGGTGCTTCAGTGTGTGATGCATAAGATCCTGTACACACTTGGTGTCTGTGACCTGGACTGATGGTAAAATCACATCAGCAGCCCTGAGAGAATCACACAAACTGGTGAGCAAATGGGTAACAAAGGCAGTGTTTGTGAACAAGGTGGGAGTAGATACATATTGCAAGAATATCCAGAAACACGACAGATTCATCCTAAAAACTGAGAAAAAAGTGTGCTATGAAAAATGCATTGAACCACACAGTGCAGAGAGTGTTTCCATGGGAGCAATCTCCCATGTGACAGCAAAACCAGCTACGGGTGTTACAGGGGCAAACAGGGAGGAGAAATGTCACCAGGTTAAGCCTAAATGGCACATTGGCTTATAAAACAATATATAAAGGTATTTAAAGTTACCACAACTTTTTTCCTTGGAACAGAAAGTTAATTATTTCCAGCCCAGACTATATCTGCATAAATATATGTATACAGAAAGAGTGAAAAAAAAATCAGTGTTGGGTAATTGTGAACAAAAGAGTTCAAATTCTTTTTCTTGGTCTTGTTTAGTAACTAGCTTGGAAAGTAATTTGTAATCATCCTTGTTCTATTTCCTGCTGAATCTCCTAAGATATATAATCCAATAAATGAAATAAAAAGTAGTATTTTTTGTAGAGAGGCAGCTTCCGAGGAGATATAAGATTAAAGTGGGTTTCACTATCAATCTTGAAACACATGGTGCATGAAATATCCCAACTACTCAGATTTAGGATTAATTCAGGAAGAAACAGAAAAAAGAAGGAAAGTATTAAACTTGTAAACAGGAAATTTATTCGGAGAGTAGACATGGTAAGCAAAAGCAAAGAAAACATGATTAACACAACTGACAGTGACTACCTCTCTGAGACATAAGAATAACACACGAGCATTATTAATAGCTCATGATGAGCCAACTGATGAGTGAGCACTTCAATTAACTAATGCTTCCATTTTTAACAGTCTTGAATGCAGAACAGGCATTAGATGAGAAGGTTCTGTGGTGATGCAGATGACAGGAAGGTATTCACTCAACTGCTGTGTCAAACGTTATGGCTCACAGCCACTCCAGGTTACCACAGCCTTCCTAGGGGTTGTTCTGAGGTCTAAATGCAAGGCCTAAATGCCAAATTCCTCTTTTCTAGGGAAAGGGAACTGCACCTCAATTTAAAAGTTTTTTCATATTCTTTCATAGCTCTTCACAGAAGTGTCAGCAACAATCAGAATACTGTGCTGATCAAGAAAAAAAAAAGATGATCTGCCTTGTCTTATGCTACGCCTTGTAAAGCTTTTGTCGCCATTAAGAGCTCTCTAGAGACACCATTGCAAGCGTTTATGTGATGGTCAACATTATCCTGCATTCACCAAAATGGAGAAATGCATCCAGTGTGCAGGGACACTGTCACAAGGGGAACAGTTCAGGGGACTGCAGCCAAGCAAGGGCTGTGACAGAGGAGAAGCTCACTGCTTATTAATGAAATAAATCCTGTGGTGTGCACACCTTTTTGGAAGAGAATGCCATCCACACAGGTGAGATGTTCCTGTCTGCCCTCACAAGACATCACTCACATGACTAGCAGTGGTTCCAGTGTTTCTGTAATGGTGTTGCACACTTGGTTGCATATTATTATTGTTGTTGTTGTTGTTGTTGTTTGTTATTGATACAGAATCACAACAGACAAGGCAATCCCCTGACATAAACAATGTTGGCAGGGGCACAGCCAAGGGGTGGGATCAGAAGTTGTTGCTGTGCGTACAAACAAATCCATCATATTCTGCTGTTTCACTGATGCAACCAGCAAATTGACCACAACAATAAGGGATATCACACTGTGCTAGACTAGATATCACCCTCTGCTAGACTAGACAGAATCCAGACAAGGAGCTTTGCATTCAAAAATTATTCCTTTCTTCCCATCATTTTGTTTACAGGAGGAATATGTCGGAGTACTGTAGGGAAAATGGACAGCACTGGTCTGGCTCAGTAGAGTCCACATGTTGACACCTGACAGATTAGTAGCAAAGAATTTTCCATATGATCTTTTTCTCATTTCTGTAGAGATAACTTTGTGGGCTTGATTTTATTTTTTTTTTAATTGAATGCAAGGATGAGACTTTCACAGTTTAAGGTGATCAGACAGAAGTGTGACACCTGCCACTTTTTGTTTTGCTTGAGGAATCCTAAAGGATTGGCTTAGTATCTTTATTTTATATCAGAATTCATATAGTTTTCTGCCTCTTAGATAAATTCATCTAAGAAATAAAGCAACTTTGACATGATCTAATGGAAACCTTCAAAATTTGTAGCAGAACAGAAAGATGATCAAAAGAAATTTCTCCTATGGTGGAAGCTTCAAAAATGAAGGGAATAATTTACAGTTAAGACATGACAAGTGATGGAAACCAGAAATGACAATTCAATTCACGGTACCACCAGATTTGTTTAGAAGGACAGATAAAAAAAGTGATGCAGTTGATTTATTTTGATATATGAGCTATGAAGAAGCTCTGAGATTTATAAATCTATCCATAACTATTCTTTTTGTGCATTTCCATCTTACTAACATTATTTACCAACCTCAATTTCTGTCCATGATCAACGTATTTGGTTGGGTTTATAATCTACCCTTTAATTTGGAAGGTGAGTTCTTAAGGTACCTTCTCCTTTCTGAGCAGTCAGTGCAATGTCTGTGATTGCATACGGGGGCTTTAAGTACAGTTTCTAAGTTTTTATGTCTTAAAACTGAGCATTGTTTATGGCAAGCACAGTGCAACATAATTCACTTCTCCCTTTGTTCTGACAGAACCTGTGACTGGTGGCTGTTGAGAGCTAATCTAAAGCCCATCTATTTTCCTGGGCTATTTCCTGAGTGAAGTAACTAAAAGGCCGGCTCAGGTGAACCTTCCTGAGATGCACTAAGCCATTTTTTTTCTGCTAACATTTGTGGTATGTTTGGTTTCAGATTGGTTTCTTTGTATGCTATGTCTAAGTGTTTGACAGGCATATCTTAAACTGAAAGCCTAGTAAAGAGTACATAACATTTCTAAAAAAACAAAAAAACTGTTCTAATCAAAGCAGATAAACATTTTCCATTTTCATTGGCTGTTATTGCAGTTCTGTAACTCTGCTATTTCCCAGCTCATGCCTTGGTTTAAATAAGGACTATAACAAACAGTACATGACAAGAAACATGTCCTTTATAATAAAACTTTTCAAACAAAACAACCTGCAATCTGATTGACAGATAATGAAGCAATAATTTCCAAGTTTACTGATTTTATTTTATTTTTTCAGTGCTAATCCTTGTTCATCAGGTCCTGGCACTTTTCAAATATGCTATAATTTTAATAAATTATTTGGCATAATTCATTAATTATCATTGCGCTGCACTTAGCTACTTATTTTGCAGTATTAACTGCCCTTTTTAAATCAGCATTATTTTCATTTTATTTAAAGACCAAGTACTACTTGCAAGAAACAATTCCCCAGAGAACATTTTTCAGATGAACTGAATCATCTTTTTTCATCATTTTGCTTTCCTTTACTGTCTTTCTCTGAATTTCAGATTTACTGAGCAAGAGATTGTGAAACAAATAAATTTTCAGCTCATATAACAAACACACTAATGTAAATTGGATACTCTAGATATAGAAACAAGAAAGAAAAGTGCTCGACCTTAGATCGGATTTCCTAATAAATTAAAAAAAAAAATAAAATTACAGCTTGTAGCATGTCTCTAACTTCTGGTCAAATGGAATAGAACCCCAGACTTGTCAGAATATAATAAACTATGATATAGAATATATAAACTATGATATAGAATATATAAACTATATAATAAACTGTGTAAAAAGCATCCCCTTCTCCTCCCCCCATTAACCCTCACAGGAATACCAAAAAGCAAAGAAGGAATTTCTTTGCAAAGGGAGCCATGGCATGATGAGAGTGCCCTCCATACCAAAAGTGATGCTCTGTTTTGGTTTGGTAAAATTCTTTTCCTCCTCTTTTCTGAGAGATCTCTTTTCATGAGAGATTCTTTTTATTGTCTCAGCAATTAGGAATTTTTTCTGTAACAGTAAGTCAGCTACAATATTTTTATCATTAAAATTGTAAATAATATAAATTAAAATTAGATAAGGAAGTAAGCTGCTTCAAAATTAAATTATTTTTTGTTCTCCTCTTTCAGTCACTGCCCCAGTTTTTGTGAAGGGAAGTTCTACATGGCAGAAGACACAATGCAACCCCAAAAGTTAACTCAGAGTCCCCTGTATTCTAGAACTACCCTCAAAGTGTAATCCAGTTAAAATGAAGACACTGGGAGTTTGGCCTTTGACTTGAACAGAAACAGGACTAAGGTCTCTGTGTTTATTTTCTGTACAGAAACTGCACTTACAGTTCAAAGTCCTTGTCGTCTGGTCTTGGGCACAGCAACCCAACAGTGGGGACAAGAGGAGGGGCAACCAGAGGCAAATGTCAGCAGCCAGAAAGATTGAAAATGGAATAATATTAAAAGAAAATTGGGTGTGGTGAAAGAAAAAAAATAGCCCACAGAATAAATCTGTAAGAGCTCAGATACACACGTCTTCAGTACAACTGGAAGTCAACATGCTGAAAAGAATGATGAGTTAGGTCACATTTGTTGATTGAATAGAGACACCTCCTCCATTTACTCAGTTCTAACAAAAAAGAACTGGGCAAGTCACGCTGAAGAGCTCTGAAAATGAAGTGGTGGGTGCTTCTGTTTCCTGCCCCAGAGTGCAACCAGCGCATTGGAGAGGATTATCTGCATCACTGCAGTATGTGGAGAATGAAGAAGCACTTCCATCTCCCTGTGCATAAACAATACCGTGCCCTGAGTCACATCTTTTGATCTAGTGCTCCCCCATGGCTGGTAGCTGTGTGTGCTCTCTTTACCCTGGGCTGAATTTGTCTCCTGGACACATAATGCAGCCCTGGAAGTTGCAGCTCCATTTTTCTTGCTTACTCATTGGAGATTGCAGTTGCTGATCTGTAAGAGTTATTCCCATATTGAAATTAAAGCGCTGGAACTGATCTCTTACTTTTGAAACAGAGAAACATAACGCCAAGATCCACACACCTGAGGCTAAAGTATTTCACTGGAATACTTCTGCTCTTGGATTTCAAGTGCAATAGATCAAATTGATGTCTTTCATAAGTCAGTTCTGAGAGGGAGAATAGTAATAGCAGGATAAATTTAGCAGTGATGCCCTATTGGCATTTCCAGCTCTGATGGTGAGACTTGCACAAGTTTTCTTCTGTTCTTCCACAAAATGAATACCAGAAGTATTACAAAGTTTGTCCGAGGAGCTTGTGAAGATATTGAAAATGCTGAAGTGACTTAGGAGACTATATTTCATTTTCAAAGGTGCCTTTAACTCCAGTCTTCCTATATTTACCAATTTTCCAGAGTCTGTGGATAGTGTTTCAGAAAGCCTTGCCAGTGCAAAATTTAAGTTCAGAAATTCTTAAGTGCAGAGGTTTTTATTTTTTGAAAGTGTACTTTAAATTTCCACCTGTGCATCTTTTTACATTTATCATCACTCCACAGGCATTTTATTGACAATATGGCATCTCTGTATATGAATATAAATAGTTTTCTAGAACTTGAATAGTCATACTCCTTAATATGTATAGTTCTGCATAACTGCTGGTCTCTGACCATGAATATATTCTATATACTAATTTTAAATAAAAACTCCCACATAAAAATAATAGCACTAAATTGCAGAGTCAGGCACTGAAATGTTTGCAAACATTAGATTTCATGTTGCCAGTGAGATGTAACTCACATGCTAGTGAAGATCCATTACAGTACAGCATTTAATTGTATGATCTCATTCTATTTTTCCACAGGACCTCGTCTTCATTTTCAGTGCAGAATGTGAGCCACTCACTTCATCAGCAGCAATCCAATAGATTGCTTTACTCCATTCATTCTATGATTCCATAGTTTATTTACTGTGCTTGGAAAACAGAGTGCTTAGCTCCTTCTTAGACTTTTTCATAGTGCTCATCACTGCAATACATTAATGCTTCTCTAACACTCATTAATTAATTTGTGCAGCATCTCTTTGTGATGAAGTGAAAAGTGGAGGCATGGAGAAACTGAGGGGGGAAGAAATCTTTTTATGTGCTATGACATCTTTTATAATTGCAAACCAATGTAAAACAACGCTCTCCTATTTCTAATGGCAAACTTTAACTACATTTTACATGTTCAAAAGATAATTCTACTCAGTATTGTGTGTGCTCAGTCCTTCTGCAAATCAGATTCAGGAATCTCAAGCCAAATTCAAGGAAAATAAAGAATGTATGTTTAATGACTATCTGAGAAAAGTTAGTAGCTACTTAGTAACTGCTAATCACACTGGATTTCTCTGCTAGAGGCAGGAATAGGATCCTGTTTCTCAAATAAGATACTGATGCAAAGATCTGTTCTCTTCATCATGGTCCTTTGTTCTGTGCATTCCTAGTTCTTCAGCAAATGAGCATAAGCCTTCCAAGAAACCGGTGGGTGGTACCCAATTCTGATCAATTGCGTTCAATAAATGTGCTCAGTGTTCTGTGGTAAAAATGGCTTCTCATGTTATACTTGTAGAATGTACCATAACATGTGCATTGTAAGCCATTAATGAAGGCTGCAGGTGACAGACTGCAACTTCCTCAGGGTGGGCAATGGGAGGGGAGATGTCATCTCCTCTCTCTGCTGACTAGTGATAGAACACGAGGGGCTGGAATAAAGTTGCATCAGTGGTTGTTCGGATTGGACATTAGAGAAAGGTTCTTCACTGAGACAGTTGCTGGTCACTGGAAAAGGCTCCCCAGGGAAGTCATCGTGGCCCCAAGCCTGGCAGAGTTCAAGGAACGCTGGATGATACTCTGTCACATGGTTTGGTGTTACGTGGGGCTGTGAGGAACAGGGAGTTGGACTGAGGGACCCTTATGGGTCTCTTCCAACTTAAGATTTCTTCCACCTGACATCCCAGGTCTGGCTTGCTGTTCAGGTGTGTCTGTACATCCAAAGAGTTTGAGCACAAAGCAATTTTGAGCTTCAGAACTTGCTTTAGAGCATTATTTGAAAGACCATGAAGTTGTCACAAGCTTAGGACTTCAACTTAGGCCCTCTGTGACCTGAGCTATGGTTCAAAGTCTGATACACTGCCCTAAGGTACAATCAGATTGGTGTCATGTCATTTCCAGTTCACCAGTGTTAAACAAACTGTCCTACTCTCTCTGCTCAACAGATCTCACTTTTTCCATCAGCCTGTATGGCCTTACCCCTCCATCATTTCTGAGTCTCATTCTTCTGTCCAGCCTTCCCTTCAGCTTCTTGCCTGGTCACAAACTCCGCTGAGCCACTTGGCTATTTGCTGCTTTCCATCATTTTTCCAGTCCAGATACCCAGACTCTCTGGTTCCCTGTATCTGGCACTTCTCAATAACTAGTTCCACCCTTCTTCTTTTTACTCCCAGCATCTGCATTCAGTTGGGATGATTCCTCTTTTAAACTGCCTGCAGCAGAGTACTGCAGTAGTGCACTAGAAAGGACAAGCTTGTTGTTCTCAGTTGTGATACCTGCATTGAGATCCCAACCAGGGCAAACCCAACAATTCTTAAAACTGCAGAGAATATTCTTGCCATTCCAGTCTGTAGAGTGTTCAATACTGGGAAATTTTTGAAGAATATAGCTATAGACACCCTTTGGTTTCTCCACAGAAAGTGCAAACTACTTTTTCAAAAGCTTACACCTTGAATCAGTACTTTCATTTCTCTTCTCTGAGACATGGGAAAAATAGAACTTAACAAGGAAAAGATCACCAGAATTTTTTCATATGGGTGAAGGAGGTTATGTTTAAAGAGTTTATATTGAAAATTGTATGCAGAGTGAAGAGAGTATTGTTCTTCAGTGAGATGCCAATCAACCTGTGCCTGTACACCATCTATCCTTTCACTGTCTTGCTAAGAAACTTACAGCTAAGAGTTGTTTCTGGAAAAAACAAAAGACTGTAAATGCTTGAATATGTTTTTAAAACATCTACAGTAGTCCTTGAAGTAAAGAAGAAAGTAGTGACTCTGTAAGACTGTCTCAGCATTAATACAAATATAGAATGAGACTCATTTCAGTCCTGTTTAGAGATAACTCCATCAACAGTGACTTACTGCAAGTCCCAACTTAATTAACAACAATAAACAACCTTGCTCTTAATGTTTCTGTGGCACTTGAACACACAGGGCAGAGAATCAGTCTCCTGGAATTAATGAAGCTCATTTGCATTCCTTCCAAGGTTCACCTGCTAATACAAATAAACCAGCTAGAAGACTCAAATAGTAGTGAGGAATGTCCAAGAGAAAGGAATTTGTTGATCTCATCTTTGAAGAGATCAGGCTATTTGCCTTATTGCTTTACAGTTACATTGTGCTTTCCTACAGCTACAGAAAAATTGACTCCTTAATTTTTAAGAAAGACAGCAATATATTCCCACCCTAAATAAAAGATTTCACACACAACTTCTAAAGAACTGGGCTTTGTAATCCCGTGGTTCATCCAACTAGCATTTGGGGAAGAGATTTTGGATTTGCTTATGTTGCATGGAAGTGGTAAAAAGTTCTTGCACACTCAGTTTCAGTTTATTATTTAAGTGGATTTAAATGCATTTTGAACTCATTAATTGTATGCCAATATACTCTCACAAAGACATAGGGAGCAATTTATAATATATTGTATTTTAATGAAAGGAAGAACAGATCTAGATTTGCCTGTCTAGGTGACAATGTCTGAAACCAGGAACATGAACTCCACTATTTTCACAGCTCCATCTTCATCTTCACATCTATAATACCTATTGTGGTACTGGACAGCTCAGTAGAAGTTCACTTGGAAGGGAGTCAGAGGAAAGAATAAGGAGAACAAACTCTTTTAAATTTTCAGTTTTGGGCATAAAGACTTGAGAAAAAACTTTATGAAGTGAGAAAATAACTGTCAGAAAATCATCTCTTACAGTTCATGGACATCTAGAAAGCAGAACCCATTGGTTAACAGTTTATTATGGAAAGAGAAGTAACATGAACTATTAATTCTCACTAACTACCTGCCTAATAATATTTCTCCACATTATGAACTATATTTTCACAGAAAGCATTTTCTTTGTGCAACTGGATTACAAAGTATGGAGGATATAAAGGAACCTGTCAGCTTTAGGTAAGTTATGTTCAAACTCTGCAGGTTAGGCTGTATTGCAAACTCTTCTTTTGAACTTAAACAGAATGGCTTGCAGGTGAAGGTCTTTGTATATTAATGAAGCAGGAAAAAAAAAAGAACTCTCAGCCACCAACTTTATTGTAACAGTCAATCTAAGAGAGTCTTAGGAGAAAAAGGTGGAATTTAGTGTTTTATTTTCTCTGAAATAGGAGACACACTAGTTTATCCTTAAAAAATCTATCATGCCAATTGCAATGACTTATTAAGGGTTTATGGAAAAATTACTGGCACAATCTGAAAACTCAGCATCATGTTATCAAGAACTTAAAAAAAAGATAAATTAAAACAAAAATTAGGAGGGACAATGTGCACTCCAGAAGCCCAGCTGACTGTGCTACAGCACATATCCTGAGCTGCATCTTGAACAAGGACAATTATCACTAAGAAGCATAAGGGCATACAGCAGGGGGTAGGGAGACAATGCTATTATAAATATGTATTATTCATTTTTTTTTGTCTAAAAAAATTCACTCCTTTGGACACATATGTAGCTAGTTTGTCATCCAATATGTTAAATTATTAAATGACTAATTAATGAGATTATACAAAAGCCTTCTCTTTTTCTCTCCCTTGTTTCAGTTGCTTCTGTTTGGTGCAACCAAGAACTGAGATAATCCTCTACTTTTTGTGCCTTCTACTTTAGGTATTGCACAAGAAGCCAATTCATCCCAAGGTTCTAGAAAGCTGGCAAAGTCTTTACTGTGTGCAGATGTTTTGCTCTTCCCAAAGAACACAACCAGAGGTGCCCAAGTGGAGGGGGGTAAAGGGAGGCACCTCTTCCCTGGTGGGCAGAAGTCCAAGCTCATCCAACAGCGACTGCTGAGCTCCCAACTCATTCCTCAGCTCAGTGCATGAGGAATCATCTCTGCTCACATGACAGGGAGGTATTTTCCTCTGTGACAGGACCATTAGTTAGCCCATGCTGTGTGCTTTTTAATGCTGCCCCTTAATCAAAGGAGTCGGTTTGGCTGAAATCTGCAGCTGATTCAGATTTCTGAACATCAGCTCACGTTTTATGGAGGGATGGGTATAGATTTAAGCATCCAAAGTAATAATTTCCTTTGTGTTTTTTTTCCTAGTAGAAGTTAAAGATTCTTTTCCTTTTTAAGTAAACAGGGCCATCAATATTCTATGGAATAAAAACCTAGTTTGCAGGAAAAAGGACTACTTTTCTTGCCCATCAGAAGGAATGAAGGTAAAGAACAGCTGATGAATTGAGAACTGTGGATTAAGACCTTGGCTGCATGCAACTTATCTCTAAAGTTCAAACTTTGCTGCTTATCCTACAGCATCCTAAAGAGAGTTACTGCACTTGCAGGAAAGGAGGAGTGAAGGAAAAAAGACATTATCACTAGTCTGCTACTTTATGCAGGATGTTTCATGCAGGATGTTTTTTGAACTATTAATTTGTTCACAGAACCTAAAATGCTTCTAAAATTGACCCTGGAGGCACCATGTGTCAGGCTCTGGGTTTAGACCTCCCTGGTATCCACTGAAAGCTGTACTGTAGGCAGAATTCTTCAATGTCATCTCCTTGCCACACCACCCTCAGTCTGCCTTTCTGAGTTCTTTCTCTCCTTTAATGACCTCATGAAACTGCAGCCAGAACTTTGAGAACCGTTTTAAGAGCTATTGCTGAGATTTTGATGGTTTACTTTATGACAGTTGCCCTTTATGCTACTAAATTTGGAGTCATTGCTTTTTGTGCCTATAAACTGACTCAGATACCTGTAACATCATAGGCAAGCACAGTTATGTGCTCTTTACTTTATACTAAACCCAAAAAGTATTTATAGATGCAAGTCTCTCCCAGTTTTACTGGTGCAAGGTCCATCAGATTGAAAATTGTCTCCTCACTTTAGGTCCCACTGCAATTGCATGAAGCTCTAGAATGCAGGACCTGCCTCAGTGCTAAAAATTCTGCTAACAATAAGCAGAGCAGATGCAGAGTTACAGTGGGCTGGTTAGTCCCTTTTGTTCCCTTCAGGGATGCATACAGAAATAACATAGCACTTCTAAGACTAAAGCCTATAAAAGAACAAATAAACCGATACAGCACTGCATCAAAGTGATGGGACTTCCTTTTGATTTTCCTGAGAAGGTAAGAACTGGAGAACTCAGCCTGGTTTGTTGTCATGGCCAGCATTCCAGGTGGGAGCGTGCCACATCAGTCACTGCAGCACTGCTGGGCCCAGGCTGCCCATCAGATCTCAGACTGGCAGCGAGTGCTCACAGGAGGGAGCAGGAATAAAGGCAGGGGTTAAGGCACTGCTGCTGGAGAAGCCCAGGAAATTCATGGGTGAGAATAAAGAGCTTAAGCACTACTAAAGTGCCCTGAATTCAGGTGGGTGTCTCTGCTTCCTGAGACAGAAACACCTTATGTCTGGTGCTTACAATGACAGAGAACAGGACAAAGCACATGGGAAGCAGCTTTGGCACATGTGACACTATGGATTTCTTAAAAGGAATAAGGAGTTTCAGCCATGGGTTAAATCAGTGTTTTTGATAGCTGAGTTTCTTTTCTGTCTTTTGAACAGCTTTGGTCATTTGAAGTCTGAAGATCACTGTGCAAATACAGTGTCTTTGACCTTCAATTGGATTGGTACTTTGAGGCAAACAAAAGTCTGCAGGACAGCAAGAGCCTGGGAACAAAAAGGAGAAGCAAAGGAGGCAGCTGAGCCTTTCTCCATCTCTGTGCATGTAAGAAATGTCACTAGGAAGATAAAAATTTTGCTTCATATTAAATGTGGAGGCATTTAGTGCTCAATTCATGAATAAAAACAGAAAAGAAACCAAACAAATAATTGCCAGCGCTCTAAGTAAATTCTCAGTAAGTCACAGCCTGATTATTAGTGTCAGTGATAGCATTTCCTGTGCCTTTAATCATGCAGTCCCTTGCAAAGTAAACTAAAATACATGACAGTTGAGTCACCAGTTTTCTAAATTTGTTGGAGACTTTAGCAATTATCCACTTTTATTGGCTTATTTAAAAGCAAAAATTATTGATATAGTAGATCTATTTTCACAGTATGGTGTGCAGTTTTCGTACTGAGAAATGAATTCTCGTAGAGGCATTGAAAATTATTGTGGGATTCAGACAACCCTTTCAAATGTATGAAACATTTTGTATGCTTATGCTTTCCATATTCTGTCCTGCTATATTAAGTGCTATAATATCTGCCTAATGAAATGGGTCTGGATTAGGAACTCAAGCTGAGTTTAGGGTAGGGTAATTCAACTGACTGGAGTTACTTGAGTTGCACCAATGTCAGGACAAGAAATAAGCCCACCTTACAACTAGAAGAAGCAAAAAATCATATCTGAAAATTCTTATGTAAAGTGGCAAAGAGGTAATTTTTTTCCTCCAAATTAGATTGCACTGGAAGGTGGAAACAGCCCCATATCTATGTGGAAATATCTTTTCCCTTCCCATTGGTTTGCCATATTATTATTATTAGGAAGTTTTCCTTTGGTTCTGGAACCTGTCTATTATGTTTCATACCTTATCACAAATAAAAGCAGCTTAGAAGTTTTTATGAGGTTTTTATTTGTTTGTTTGTGTCTCGTGTGGATTCGAGTGAATGAAATTTCATTGTTCTGCTCAGCTTTCTTTTATTTTTTTCTCTCTTTTTTTTCTATGTGTGAGAGAAATTGTCCGCTCTTTATCTTTTTCTTTTCCTAGCATAGTTCTCATCCCAGATAATATAGGAATTTTTTTTTTATTTTTGATAGTGAACTCTCAGTTGGGCAAAGAACAGAAAAAACACTTCAATATTTCTTTTAGCAAAAGATTTCCTTATCTCCATTGGTTCTCTTATGCCTGTTCTGAGTCACTGAACTCAAGAAATGAAAAGATCTTATTTTTCTCACATGAAGGTTTTTCAGACTCACAAGTCTGAGTATTTCTCTATCCCTGGGAGCTTCTCTGTAGTGAAGTGAACATCTCCAGGTTTGTGTCCCAGTTCTTTCACTAACATCTAGACATGGAGTAATAGAGACTTCTCCACTGAAAGGGACCTAAAGGGATCGTGCAGTGCAACAATCCGACCACTTCAGGGCTCACCGAAGTTTCAGTATGGCATTGAGGGCAAATGCCTCCTGAACTCTGACAACAACAAAATGATTTCATTTTCAATGCTGTTGTTGCACCTCCTGACTCTGGTTGATGCTTGGGGCACCAAGCACCTCTCCAGGAGCCTGTTCCAGGGTCATGTTGCCTCGTGTCAAGTCCAAACTTTCCCTGAGTGATGTGCCCACAGGTCCTGGCATTGGTACCAGGGACAAGAGCTCAGCCTCTCCCTCTCCACCTCCCCTACTCAGGGAGCAGCCCTGCACTTCAGAGAATACAACAGCAGGAGGCCTTGCAGTAACAGGACAAGGGGCAATGGTTTTAAACTAAAAAGTGTAGATTCAGAACAGATAAAAGGCGAAAATTTATTGTGGTGAGAGTGGTGAAACATTAGAACAGACTGCCCAGAGAAGTGGTGGATGCTCCATCCCTGGAAACAGTCAAGGTGAGATTGGATGGGACTCTGAGCAACCTGATCTAGTTGAAGATGTCCCTACTCATTGCAGTGTGGTTGGACTGGATGGGCTTTAAATTCTGTACTAACCCACTCTATTCTAGGACTTTGTGATAATTCCTGTTGTCATCCCAACTTGTGCTCCAACCACGTACTTAGAAAAGGATGTGTCAATAAATAAGTGATTGATTCAAAACTATCTTATTTTTATTTAAAGTAACAGCTTGAGGAACAAAAGGTGTTCAGGGAAATACTGGGTGCGTATCTTGCCCCCTGAATAGGTCTGCTGTCATGGAAAAGAGAAAAATGCAACTCTTGGGCGTATGCTGCGTTTTTTTAACACTGTCATAACACTGAAAAAATGTGTAATAATTAGAAATTAATGGTACTGAAAATGTAAAACTTACTAAATACAAAATGGATAAAATGCATCCAGTTTCTCTAGGTTAATATCTAGAATTCCAATATTTGTCTCTATTTTTCATCATCTGCAATAAACCTCCCAATCTCTCCTTTTCCCCCTTCTCTTTCTTTTTAGCAGTTCAGATAAATAAATTTAATGGTGATAACTTCTTTTTCCCCAGGTAGATCTGCTGTTTGAATCGTCATTGTAAGCAATTAGAGTATCAACCTTATGATTCAAAAGGAGGAGGGAAAAAGTCCTTTGCTTCTCTGTTCTTCAGCTGGACCCACCAGAGTAAGACAAATTAATTCCACATTTACAAATGGGTAGTTCCTCTGAAAACAGTTGGGTGTTATGGGTCTAGGTGTGAGGAAATTTGGCACAACAGTCGGGGACAGTGACATTGCAAAAGGCTCTGAAATATTTTAGAGCTGTGTAGCTGTGCCATAATTTTCACAGAGAAATTGAATTAGTTCTCTCACACTGCAGAATCTGCTGTTGGCTTTACATGGTGCTTTAGGTTCAGGGACAATTTTGTATGGTCAGTGTAGTCCTGTGCAATAAGTCTGCTACTAGGACTTGAGGTTTTGCAATACATTTTTTAACAAAATATTAACCATCTGTAGTGCACTGTAGGGTTTCACATGAGTAAGAGATACATGTGCCTACTACATCATCCCTTTTGTCAGCATTCAACTAAATTAAAACACAAAAGATTTTAGAATGCCTTTTTTCTCTATGTTCCTTACAGCCCATGGTGCCAGGAATTCAAAGGACCTCCCTGAACAGGGCTGCATTTTATATCTCAGATTGCAATCTCTGCTCAAAAACAGTCAAATGAATTCCCCTGCTACAAGGCTGCAGTGCCTCACAAAATACAGATGAAATTACATCAGAGCAAATCAAGCACTGACATGAATGATTTCATTTTCAAAGCTGTTGTTGCACAAATATGCTCTGTGATCATGTGCTGTGCAGTAACAGACTCACTGGCACTTCCTAGCTCCAAAACTGTGTAACAAGTGAGGGGGAAAGTAAGACTTCTCTATCTTGCACTAACTGGAGCTGTTCAAATATTTGAAAGGCTGTCATGATTGTAGTCTTCAAACACATGGTGAGAAAACACTTGCTTGCTGCACTTGTGATGTCTCTTCTTTTCTGGAGGTGACTACTCTGTAAGGCTGTAAGTTTTCTACTCTGTAAGACTGTAAGTGTTCTACTCTGTAATACTGTGTGTTCTACTCTGTAAGACCGTGTGTTCTACTCTGTAAGGCTGTAAGTGTTCTACTCTGTAAGGCTGTGTGTTCTACTCTGTAATACTGTGTGTTCTACTCTGTAAGACTGTGTGTTCTACTCTGTAAGACTGTGTGTTCTATTCTGTAAGACTGTGTGTTCTACTCTGTAAGGCTGTGTGTTCTACTCTGTAGGACTGTGTGTTCTACTCTGTAAGACTGTGTGTTGTATTCTGTAAGCCTGTGTGTTCTATTCTGTACGGCTGTAGGTGTTCTACTCTGTAAGACTGTGTGTTTTACTCTGTAAGACTGTAGGTGTTCTACTCTGTAAGGCTGTAAGTGTTCTACTCTGTAAGACTGTAGGTGTTCTGCTCTGTAAGACTGTAAGTGTTCTACTCTGTAGACCTGTCCCTGCAATACACCAAGTGATCACAGGCCAAACCCACAGACACCATCAGGGCTTGTTGTTAATTGCAGGTAGTCTCTCAGCAAGGGCGCTAATTTAGGAATGTTTCACTCCCAAAGACCGGTGTGGTCATGGGGAACAAGTAGGGTGGCCTGTGGTTAGACAGACCTCATGGTGGACAGTGCAACCATCCTACCACAGAACACAGATGAGACATCAGCCACCATGAGGTGTGGGCAAACATAGTTAAGAAAGGTCAGAAGGAAAGGAGAGCTGTCTGGAATGGAGCCAAGCCTGGGCAGAGAGGAAGAGTGTGTTTTTCCCGAGTGTTTGTACTGTTTGTTTCCTATTTTTGTTTCCAATATCTGAAACATTAATTGAATGCTCGAATTACTTGGCAACAAATTCACCGGAATTCCCCAAGCTGTGTCTGTTTGGCTCCTGACAGTAACTGGTAAGTGAACTCCTGTCTTTACTTCAGGCCACAATTCCTGCTGTCTTGTTTTTTGCTGCTGGGGGAGAGGAGAGGGACCAAGCAGTTGGAAAGGTGTTAAGCTGTGAGCCACCATTTTATGCTTTGATGTGACTCCCTCGCTTTATAATTCTTTGTCATTGTGATTACAGAACAGGAACCCCAAAATGGGGAAACATTTGGGCTTCGTGATGGACACTAGTTTTCGTGGTGGACACTGAGGTCCAAGGTGATGCTCATGCTCTCTGAAGGGTTGAAAAGCAACGCACATCACCAATTTACCTTTCAGTTTCGCCTACCAATCATTTTATATTGTGACACCCAAAACCAAGGTGAAGGAGGCACTAATAATAATCATGTTCCAGCTGTGGACCGTCATGATTTACAAAGTCCTGACATTCTGTGAGTCATTCACAAAAATCCTATGAAGTATATAATAAATAAAATCTTCTCTTTGCATTTAGTTCTTATTTAGTTAATTCTGTCCAGTATCTATTTTTTTTTCCTTTTTAATGGCATCTTCTTACTCTGAAGATGTTATAATCCCAGAAAATGGCAGAAGGCAGAGAAAAGCTGAAGGCTATTCTTTGGGAATGAATTGCTAGCTCTTTTTTGAAGGTTTGTAGAACACACAACCAAAGGCCCTCACTGCTTCAAATATCCCTGGCTGGATGGAGGGAGGGTTTAAAGGAATCAAACAGAAGCACACATTCCATTACCTTTCATGGAATTTGGGGCCCCAAACAGCCCACAGTTTACGTTATTCAGTTGGTCTGAGGGGCAGAGACTGCTGCTGGCCACATCACTGATGTATCTATGTGGCAATGATAATATCCTGCAAGTCAAGTTGCATTGCTGTATTGCCTTCAGAGCCAATCTGGCTGCTCTGTCAATTCACATTACTACAGGGACACACCTGGTTACCTTTCTGAGTCAGGCTGAATCCTACGGGGTGTGGCTTTCAGAGAAGAGGATTTAGGGAATGGTGAGAATGTTATGTTATCCTATCGGTGCATTTTACAGTACAAAGTCTTGCCTTAAATGACCAGGAGAAGTGCCTCCTAACATGAATACATTGGCAGACAGCCATTTCCAAGATGATTAGAGACTGGAGGTGTAGCTTTTCTAATACAGGTTGAAAACAGTATTTAGACCTATTTTCTGTCTTTCTCTCCTCTTCCCCATTCCCTCTGTCTCCATCTCCACTGTTCTCAATGTTTACAGAGTTCTAACAACTGAAGAGGTAATTCCCCAATAGAAGATCATCTATTTCCCTTCTATTCTGCTCACTGACATGCTCCTTGTTCTTTCAGCTTTTAGCTGGACACTAAACTGAGGTCACCCTGTGTTAGCATTTAGTTCCCTCCCTGTGCTCCACTGTCATCTGTGGTGTCCTGCACGGTCACAGTAACACTTTTTTGAAGATGAATTTGCTGATGAAGACTCAGTTGTACATTCAAACCAAACAGAGTATATTTTTTCCATAATGTATCTTCTTTTATGGGAAATATTTATTTTTACCTTCTGACAGAAAGCCTTTTTCAAACTGCCTATTCCACTGTAGAAAACAGAAAATTCTGTTAGTCTGTAATCCATTTCTTGTTTTTATTGTGTTTATTCTCCCCTTTAACTGATTGAAAAATTAGTCAGAGGATAATGGTTCCAGATGGGTCTACACAAGACCATTCTAATTTTCAATTTTCACTTTTCTCAAATGTATTGTGCCATTTGAATTAGAATTTTGCAGGGTTTTTTTTATTTTTTAATTGTTCATTTTGTTAGAATCTCTTTGAGAACAAATGCATATAGTGCTGGTTCTAGTATAAAGAAAAGAAAAACTGCTCAGCTGGAAATATCACTTCATGTTGCTTCTAAGATGATGCCGTATTTGAAGAATTACATTGAGAGGGGAAGGCAATCAGATATGTTCTAAATGAGTAATAAAAGTTTTTGTGGTCTCAAACAAGGCACCCAAACTATGAGGGAGATGAAGTAAACCCACACAGCCACAATAAAGTATTGGGAATAGAATTGAATTAATTCACTGAAGGAAACCCCAACAGGACAATGAGTTTTGTGACACAGGTTTGTTACCTTATTTTGGATCCTCCATATCTTCCATTGAGACTTCTTTTCCTGCTCTACTTATATCACTTCGTTTTAAATTTAGTTTAGACTTTCAGATAAGTTAGTTTTGGAAAATGTTGATGTTGCTGCTTAATAGGTTTTGACTTTGCCTGGAACTTTCAGGCTCTGAAAAGAGCCATGCAAACCACACCCAACGAATTAATTATGTAGATGTGCTGTTTGCCGTTAGACCAGAAATATCCTTGTGGTGGGCTAGCTTTGGCAAACAGCCAAATGCTTCTCTAGCTGCTCACTCTTTCTGACTCTTCAGCAGGACAAGGGGAGAAAACAGGTTGAAAAGCCTCCTGAGTTGATATAAAGACAGGGCGTTGCTTACTGCTTACTATCTCAGACTCCGGGGAAATTCTCTTTCATTCACTATGAATTAAAATAGATTGAGCTGTGTCCTCCTGAAGCTGTCTGGAACATGAAGGCAATCCCAGCCCCTCCTCACAGAGAGCCCTGCAGGTTCCCTGCAGCACCTGGGCACCTGCACCTCACACCTTTCTGCACCCTTTGGACACAAAGCTGTTAACAATGCCTTCGGCCAACCCCTTGATGCCAAATTTCCCCACCAGCCTCACTGCCTTCAGCAGTGCGCTGAGAGCAAAGCCCAGTGGAAAAGGCCAGGGGAAACTGCTGGACAAGCCTGGGTCCTTGCAGCATGAGTGACCCTTCCACAGTATTTTGTGTGTCTCACACACAGTGTCCAGTCTTCTTATTTACTGCTCTGGCTACCTTAGCATAACAGCAGGAAGATAGATGCCTAAAGGAGCCTCCTGGCACCCAGCTGGCATCCCAGGGCAGATTCACATGACAAAAGAAAGATAAAAGATGCAGAAAGATAGAATCAAATCATGATGCCACCTCATCCCCTTGGTGACTAGGAGAGAGCACCATGGGTAGACTAGAACAGCTGTAGCATTCCCCTGTTCCCAGTTTCTTCCCATTCAAAGAAAATGCCTTTGAATGCTGCCAGAAACTCTAGCTAGCTAATTCAAAGGCTGGGGTGGTAAGGCAAGCCTTGCTACCCCTTCTTTTCATCCACAGGTAAATCTTTTCATCCACAGGTAAATGGAATTGTTTAGTTGTTTGTCATGGGATGCAATTGGTGACCATTTGGAGGAACCCAAGAGAGCCCCTTGCTGTCCTCATGACAGAAACTATGGAAAAATGATACAGAAGTGCTTGCTTAGTTCCTGCAGGCTTGCATGCAGACTCCTGAAACACAAATGAGATAAAAGCACCTCTAGACAAGAAGCTGAGACAGAATAAGGATGAAATCTTAATTCTGTTGTTTGGACAAGGCACAAGGGTGCTTTGCTTGTTGAGTATGCTTCTGTATTGATTTCCTGCTTGAACTATGACAATTCAGTTTACAAAAAATGTCTCACAGTTTCTTCTTTCTTATAAAGTGTTATGTATTCAATGTGCAAAGCATAAGAAAAATAGTTGTAAGTTACCATTAACTTGCTCTGTAAAAGGTCAACTAGGTGAGCAAGACAATGCAGAAACACAAAGGAACTGGATGTCCTCAGTGTAACTTCAGTTGTGGACACTTTACTTTCCTTCCTTCAAATTACATTTTTACTTACAAAGAACCTACAGCTGGGCATATGCACTCTTCTATAGTAGTGCTTGTGCTCTGTCCTTAAATTGAAGCCCCACAGTTTAAAAGCTAATGTTTTGTCCCCTACCAGAATTCACAATGTAGCTCACACTCACAAACATAACATATTGAGCTCTTATTAAATGCATGCCTGATTGGCTGGTACTTGCAGCCTTTATTCCTCTCCTGACACAGTAATTATGATACTACTATCCAAAAATAAAATATGGAAAAGTCAATGGGGTATGGTTCTGTTATGTAGCTCCAAGAAACAAGAGAAGAATGTGATTTCATTTCCACTGTGTTTTGGTAAAGGCCAGTGTCTGTGTTGCTGCTTTCTCTCAGAGGTTCTGTTCACAGGAATCTAAAGAGGGACATAAATCTTTATTTCATAGGTTCTCTCCCTCCCCCAAAACCTCATTTTGGATTTTATAATTCTAGCTGTGCTTCAATTATTCTGTTTCCCTTATCCGGCATGCAGGGGATGGCTATGGATGCTGTGGCTAATTAACAACCTAAGCGCACAAATGTCTCCTTGAAAACAAGATCTGGCACTAGACTAAATGAACATTCTGATTGCTCATTAAATGCACCAGTTTCTCCGCAGGTTGGGTAATACTAACAAGGCACTCATTTTTTTTACCTCCTGTTTCCTCCTCCCTCACTGTTTTTGTAAGCAAATTCCTCCCCTTTTCCTCACCAAGCACATTAAGACAGCTTTGCTTTCCTGATACCCCCTCTCTGCTCCTGTCCCTTCACTGCCCTGCAAGGCTCACTATGGAAAGGTCTGTGCAAACACTCACAGCATCCTGGAACTGTCCTGGCTCAGGGAGGAGTGTCCATCCAGCACTGCAGTGACAGGCAGCACAAACAGGTGACAGGCTCAGTCCTACAGTGCCTTGGAGGGACCTACAGGTTCCTTTCCTCTTAATTCCCTGCTCTCCTCAAATCCAAGGAAGCCTTGTACACCCTTAAGATGGAGCTTATTGCTTTGCTTTGAGTAAGGTTACTTTAAAAGACATCTTAAGGTTGCACAGACTGAAATGGCAATATCTGAGGTGTTGAGCACTTGATGAAAACCATCATAATTCCTTGAGGGATAATTTCCTTACACCTATATAGAGCTTTGCCAGTATTTCTTGTAAGAGATGCTTGCCTGGAACCCCTGGAAAGTCAGAAGATAAATTGGATAGCTCAGCTAAGCCAAGCTGTAGCTTAGGGGACGTGTCATACCCTGAGTGCTGGTGTTCCTCATTGAAAGCCAATTTTAATTTGACACCCATAGACACCTTGACAACATGTAGGGCTGTATAGCTCATGGATTTGATTAAAGCTACATAAAAAAACTCTGTAATATAAAAGCAGTCCTACTTACATACATAGGAACTCGGGATGCATTAATATGAAAAGTTTGAAAATAAAGATATTGTATATTAGTTCTGTGTTGTGTTCATTACACAAAGAAATCTGCCCCCTTTAAGTTTGTTTCATTTGGCCTCCCTGCAAGAGTGTTTAAGTCAAGGCTTAAGTGCCTTTGTCAGGTAATTTACAATTTTAAGTGAAAATTAATCTCTACAAAACCTGGATTGAAATGTAATTTTATATAATAATAATTCTATAAATAATATATATGTATCTATATCTATATATAGAAATATATATTATATAATATAAATATATTTTAAAAATAATCTATATAAAATAATCATACATGACAGTAGAGGTTACCAGAACTTACTGTATAGTTGTTGTATTTGATACAATGACAGTTTTAGTAGAATCATTGAAAATTAACACCATTATAATTTTTAATTTCACATTTTGGCAGAAAATTCAAATGCCAGCAGTAGTATTGGGAACATAATAATTTAGCAAGTTTTTCTTGGAAAACCCAAATAATATCAGAAAGTAAAATTATATGTACATATGATTATTAGCTAGTATAATTTATTGCTGGCACTGGCATTTAAAAACCTGCTCCAACTTGTCTTTTCAAGAGATTATATTGCTTTCATCTACAGTGATTGAATGACACTGTTTTCTGTGAACTATACTGGCTATGACAGATTTTATGAAGACAAAATCCAATCAAGGACTAATGAATTTAGAAAATTCTGTGTATTGAACTTCTTTGAATTAATTATTAAAAAAACTGGCTTAATATCAAATTTTCCATAATTAAAACCAGTTAATAGATAAAGTCACACACTTGTGCTTACCATTGTTACACGTGCTTTGGCTTAACCCCAGCTGGTAACTGAGTCTCACAGAGCCACTGGCTCATTCCCCCACAGGACAGCACCTGAAGAGTAAGAGTAACACTAAAAATTGGAAAATTTGCAGTTATTATACTTTTCCTTTTTTGCTTAGAAAAGTGTCATTAAAATCAGGAGCAAACATGAGGTCTGTCATGTATGTGTGTCACTTCTTTAATGGTGGACTCTGAACAAAATAAGGTTTGAGTCTTATGAAAACATGGATAGAGTTATTTTCAGTCTCTTTTGTTAGAAGTCTTGCCCATCCAAAGGGACATATGCTTAGAAATATTTGTCTAACCACTCAACCTTCACTGTGACAAGTGTGTTTAAAATGGACTTGGTAAGAAGTATTTAAATTCTTTAGGCACAGAAGCAAATCATTTATTTGTCAAAAAATAATTTGCTAGTCATTACATCTAAAAATTTTCTCTTTCATTTACTTTTTTTTGGTCACCACTGACTCTATTGTAAGTCAGATTATTTGGTGGGTATTTGAAAAAATGATAATGACTCCTTCTGCTTGCAGTAGAGCACAGGAAGAAAATGTTCTATTGGTCAAACACCAAGCACATTTTCCCTTGAAAAATTCAGCTTGGATCCTGTGCTCTGATCTCCCTTCACTTTTAATTAAAACTATCACACTCTGGAAGCAAACATAAATATACACCTATACATACAGTAATATACATGTGCACAGACACATATAACTCCTCAAGGAGAAAAGTTTGGAATAACAGGAACAATAAACAAAGAAGATATTTTACACTGAAATTTGGGAAAAGTTTGATTAGACAATAGGCCAACAATTTCTCCTACTATGAACTATGGAGGAAGTAGGAATATTTATTTCTATAGATCCTTTTTTATTTACATCAAAGTACATATGGGGACAAAACATGACAGAATTCTTCCCTAAGTACAGAGCATTTGCCTGGAAATGGAGCAGCTTTGTCTGGAGAAGCACAAATTCAGCATTTGGGGCCAAATTCTCTTCAGGTGTAACACAGTTACATCATGACAGTCTCTTCCAAGAGACAGCTTAACATTACTTTCTGTCTCCCACATTTATATTTTCTTGCATCTATTTAAGAATAAATATGAAAGATTATTGATTGTGACAAAATAGCCACAGCATGGAGTAATTACCCTGGAGTTATATAGAACCCTCATTTAAAAATGAATTTCACGGAATTATGGAAAAGTAATTTTATTTTGTTACAAGTACCTTTTAAAGCAAAGTTTTATATCCTATAGTTTGAAGTACCCAACCTGTAACCTGATAGCCACAGTAAAACTGTGATGATTCAATTCTTACTGAACCTGCTACGTGTCTGAAGTCTGAGAGTCAACCTTACACCTTTCTCTAATATATTATGATTCTGGGAATGACATTTTTTCCCTTTTAAGGCACTTTGTTTCAAATCACAACAGGTTTTCCCCTCATACATTTTCATCAAGACAAGGTTCAAATTTTATTCTTCTTCGTTCTGATTTAAAAAATAGACTGCCAGCAATATAGAATTAAATAATAACTAAGCATATGTCAATAAATAATAATTTTATACTAAGGAAAGGTATTAGCTGGACACTTTCCCTGTTTTGGGTGTGCTATTCTGGCTCATTATGTAACTGATCCAGAATTCTTCTCTGATACAGAAACCACAGCTTTCACTTGCCTCTTAAACATAACCCTCTTAATCATAACTCACTGGCAATAGCTTTCTGTTTTGTTTTTTAATGTTACTGGTTTAACACACACCTTCAACTCTGTGCAAGTGTACAGACAACAAAAGAGTATTTCTGGAAATAAAAATTGGATATTGTCTTAGTGTTTGACAAGCCAGCAGTCACACAGGCTTTTCCTCACTCAAACACTTTAATTTCCTCAGTAATTTTTGTGTTAATAGTCAGAGTTCTTCCAAATATTTACTAATTAGTTGCTGGATGTCTTGAGACAGTTAAATGTGAGTAATACTAGAACTTGGAATAAGATTTTTCAGTCTTAAGAGTAAAAGTGGTATCTATTAGATTCAACAGGTGTTTACCACAAGCAAACAAAATGAAGTATAATATAAAATATTCACAGAATATGTATGTGCAAACTTCAGAAAATTTTATCCTCCATCTCAGCATAAGAAGTAACTTTGAAAATGAATTAGTAATTGCAGGAGTTGTGCTATTAATGGATAAATGAAGAGCTTCTGTTAAGCTAAACATTTTCAGTGCACACATGCTCTTGGTAAATCATGGGTTTAGTCCTTTCATTCTCACTATCAAATATAAGAACAACATCAATTTCTAAATTCTGTATGAATTGGACATATAAAACAAATGAGCATCTTCTATACCCTGTTGTGCTGAGGGCAAATATTCAGATATTTTGTCTCTCAAATCTCACTGAGTTCCAGAGCTGAGGATATCACCCTACTTGCCAGACCTCTAAACCCAGAGAAAGATGGAACATATGTCTGTGTGTTTGCGCTGCTGCTGCTCCAACCAGTCCCTTTACAGCACCTTGAACAGCAGAAATTGATTCCCCCCAAGAAGGTCAATCAGTCCGATTGTTTATCGTTATTGTCAGAACATAAAGCTTCAATTTCTGCCCTCCCTTGTTTGGCAGGGATTTGATTAATTATTAATAAAAGCTGTAGCTAATAGAGAAACTGTGTCATTCCTGCACTTCCAAAGAGTGGGGGAAATCTGGAACTAAGGGCTAAATACGGATAAAGAGGAAATACACATTATGTGTTTGCATCAGTGACTGACTGCAGATCTCGAGTTAGGAGTGGCTTTCTTTGTTGGACAATTAGGAGAAATCACTTTCATCAAGGATTGATTTAACTTACTTAAGAAATTAATTTCACCATGGAATTTCTTATTTCCCTCTATTCCACAAATTCCCCTTCAAAATTATTCTTAGCTGAGATGTACAAGTATGGCTGTACAGACAATGTAATGCTTTTCATCTATTCAGTACACATTATTATAAATCCTTTTAGTCCAAGGAACATGTGGAAGTAAAAAAAATAGGCATTTTTGGTAGTATTTTTTAGTATGTTTAGGAATATTTTTCACATTCATGTCTGAAATACAAGAAAACAGTTTTCATGTCCAGAAATAACTTTGGGGGGACTTTAATTACTTTTGGACATAATCGAAAACCCCATTTTTTTACTTGAATTTTATTATAAAACAATTTAGATAGAGAAGTTTAAATTATTAATTGAGGTGAAAATGAAAATTGGGACCTTTTCTCCTTGGAAAAAACCCAACCAAACCAAACCAAACAAAATACCTCAGAGAAGAATATTCATGTTTACCTTTTTGACAGAAATACCTGATGTGTTGGAAATTACTTTTATCCTCAGGAACAGGGATGTGGGGTTTGGTTTATTGGTTTTTATTTGCTAAGGTCTGTAGGGTTGTTTTTTTTCCAGATTTTTTTTTTTTAACAAGCTGATTGTCTTCTAATGTACTTTGTGATTATTTGTGGAAGATTTTACTTTCTCCTTTTTAACATACTCATCACTATACTACTATTCCTAATGTAATTAACACAATTTCTTAATAGAATTCCAGTAGCATTTTCCATTTTCATCAACATGTATTTTGGACCAGAATTTTGTTAAATCTGAATAGTTTTATCTTATAAGAAATTCTGACTTCTATTTTATTAAATTGGGGTAAATTCTAACAGTCCTGAATAATAATGAAAAACTGAAATTTCTTAGAGAAAAGACAATTTTAGAAGGAAAAAATCCCCTACAGACCTTAACAATAAAAAACTGATTTAGAGTTTATGTCCTAAATTAAGGACTTTTGAAAACTTTAATTCTGTTTTCTACAAAACTCAAATACAGGAATATTCTAATATATATTTTCCATATCTAGGAACATTGTAATTGTGTTGATCCAGCACTGCAGACCAAACATTCTTGCCTCCAATAACAGTCACTCTGATCTAGACACAGCACGACATTGGTAATCAGAACTGAAGCTGATATCAAATCTTTATCATCTGGCATTCTCTGACAGCAACACAGATCCAAAGGGATGTTTATTACAGTGGTGGAAACTCTGGTTTTCCCATCTATTGATACCTGTCACACCCATCCAAAGGCTCTAATCCTAATTTAACCTACCATTTCCCAGATGTGTCAGGTGTTTTTTTTTTTAAAGTCTCATTCTATTGGTTTATCTCATTCCAGATAACCCATAAACACACATCAGCATCAGAGCTGTGTGTGCCACAGTGAGAACAGCTCCATAGAGAGCAGTGGTGGGAGAAGAACAAGGTGAGTGGATTTTCACTCTCAACAGGAATAAACCATTTTACTTTACCTGATTCCTGTGCTGCTCCTTCTGCCCTGCCCATGACAAGGTAATGATGCCAAGGACTCAGTGCCAGTCACTTGTATGGCCTTCATCTTTAACAAAATTCATTTTAAAATCACTTCAGAACATTTGGGAGCACTGAATTTTAGGTTCTGATCTCAGAGCTGTATTTGTCTGTGCTTGGCTTGGTTCCCCTGTAATCCTGTTGGAGTCACTGACACTATTCATGAAAATACAGATACAAAGTGCTGCATCACCCCCAGGAAAAGGGGAGCTCTCTGGCACTGCTTCCCTCTTTACACCAGTTTTTGGTGTTTGGGAAATCATTTTTCTCAACAGTTTTGCAGCATTTACAATGTGATAAAATGAGAAGAATTGACTCTTTTGCTAGATCTTAAGGCACGGAGTTCCACTGACTCCAAGACCAGTTTACTATACCTGAGGGTATCTATACTTGTTTTTTTTTCTCTCAGGCCCAGGAGCTATTTATTTTTTCACCTCTTGTGAACACAAAGTGATTCATATTGCTTGTTTTAGATGACCAGGCCTGCCTTTCTTTGCCCTTGGTTATTCTATAACCTCATGAAATACACACATCAGTTGTGACATGTTAGAAGTATTGAGAACTCTTGCTTTTTGCCTGCTGAGCATTCTGTATTCTGTATTTCATGATAATAAATCTAAAGATTTGGGGATCCCAAAGTCATATATGCAATTATTCCTACTACTAGTTTCAACTCAAGTTGCAAGTCTCCCATCCATTTCCTACCTTCACAAAACATTTTCCTTTGCCAAAATAAGATTTATAAAATGGTTCTGGTTTTTCACTCTTACTAATTGGTTAATACCACACCTTACAGTTCTAATAAAAACACAGCTGCTTCCATTTTACATGTTTGGACGCTTTTTACAGGGGAAAAGAAACTTAAATAAAGATGAATTGAAAGAAAGTGGAAATTAAGTTTAATTACCTCTACCAGAACAAACCACTTAAAGAATTACAGCACTTCAGTATAGATCTTGAGAACACTGCAGACAACACGAATTTTTCCACTGCCTTTAACAGCATTTGGATATGGTCCCTGTAACTCAGCTACTTGTGCAGCACAAGGAAAACCAAGGCAAGGACAAGCTCACTACGCTGCTCGTGGTGCCTGTGAGAATTGCAACACAGTCATACAGGCTCTGCAAACTTGCATTTCTACTTGAATTTATGTAGGAAAATGCTCTTTTTCTAGAAGACATTTTTGCCTATAATAACGATGATAACAGCAGATTCAGGAAGGGATGAGGGAGGCAGCAAACACCTTCCGTTGCTGAAACACTGCCAGTGCTTTCCAAATCCATAACTTTGTCTCTATGACACGTCAGTCATGATGTTCTGTGGAAGGACATTAAAATGCACTTTTGATTAATTGAGGCACAAATTATTTCCCATTTGATCTGTAGGCATTAAATTTAATTCTAATGCTCTTCCAGTGACTCTGGGACTGTTAGATGAATTTGGAATGAATTTAGCCTTTATGTTTTAATTTGCTCAGCCACCTTATCTAAATAGAATATTCCAAGGTTTGGAACAGCTGAAATACTGCTAGTAATTCTTAACTCAAATTTAAATACTTCTGAAATCAATTTAGAGGGAAAGTAGGTTTCCTCTTTGATTGAACAAATGTGTTTTCCTGCTTCTGATCTCTGGACAGTAAGTTAATGTTGTTGCCACATCAATTATTTGTGACATACAGTATGTTGTTCAGTAATATTCTCCTAAGAATGCAGGTAAAATGTAATTGATGCCATTTTCTTCGTTTTGAGAAGAGTTTCCCAAGAAAATTTGGATTTAAAAATAAATGGGAATATGTACAGCAAGGTAAAGATGATTTACCTACTGCTCTCTGCTGTAAATAGCTCATTTGGAAGTACAAAAAAATGGCCTGTTTTAGAGGCTGAATGTTCTTGTCTTGCAATATTGCATATCTATAATGCTGCATTCAGGGCAGAGAAAACCTGTCTAGGTATTTGTATCACTTTCTGCACTGAAGAGCTGAACAATTTATTTTCTGTCAACACGCCAAATGCTGATATCTGGATCAGATTTTACTCACTTCAGAATGGGCCACTCTGTTACTACCTGAGGAATTAGTACGTTGGATGAAATGAAGTCACCATCTGTATTTCTGGGGTTAATAATGACAATAATTTAAGTTTAGAAACACTGAGTATTTTTTACTCACTTTCTAGTTAAGAAAAACACCTGCTGAAAACAAAGATTTGTTTGCCTAAGGCTTTCAAAATTTTTCTACTTTAAATAAACCTTCCTGGGTTTTTTTCTCCAAAATTTTAGGTATTTTCTGACATCATATCCTTCTTTATTAAGGACAAGCTTAACATGTCTTTTGTCTCTCTCTCAGTGTGTTTAGTTCTTACTAAGGAGAAATTCTCACTGAACATTGTAGAAAACATGTTTATTCATAATATATTACACTTAGGAACAAGTGTTATAATGAGTATCTTTTCTTAATTGGTTCATTTCATTCATCTTCATAATTTGCAAAAAAATTAGAGGAGTCTTTTAATGGCATTGTACAACAAACACTCTCCTGACTTCTTGGCTCATTGTTGTCTTAGTGGGTGCATATTTCATATACTTTATTATCTTATTTTCCTGAGATGTGGCAGCCATTTGCATCTTAGAGGCCTTGCATAAATCTTTGCCTTCCATCCATGTTATCAAAAGCTGTTTTTCTAGAGACTGACTGTTCTGCAGAGTTAAGGTTAATGAGTAGTTCAGTGCAAAGCACAGATTACATATTTGATGAGGTTCAGTGGTGCCAGTGTGTTACCTCTAGGAATCCCTATGCATTGCCATGACTTCCAGAAATGTTATCAGTGATGTTTGCCCTTGTTAACCACTTCACCATGGTCTGTCCTGTGGCTTGTTACCAAGAGTCAGATTAAATGCTTAGCATGGTCCTCAAGGGATTAAATCCTCTCATTCTATGCAAAGTCCATGCATAGTGTCAACTGAGAGTTCCAAAAATTATTGTTAATAATCACAAGCATTTCAGAGAAATAAAGCCTCTTCCAGGTTTTTAGCCTTGCTTGACTAGACACAATTCCACGCAAAAAAAGTAATTTGTGCTGAAAAGAACTAGATGTAGGTAATATAAAAGTAAATGCTTGTGGAGAATTTAACTGATAGCAAAATACAAATAGTATCAAGCAGGAAACAAGTAATTACTTGCGAAGCAATCCCACATAATCTTCAAATCCCCCACAGTCTAGCACTCCTTTCAAGTCTGTATGGGGCAAATAGTACTTTTTTCAAGTCAAATCAACCTACTTGTTTAGACAAAACATATTCCATACTTTTGAAATATTACATAATCTATTTAACTTAAAACAAAACACTGACTTTGCAATATATACAGGACCTTACTGAGAGGCAAAACTTTTCAGCCAAATTGATTCTCCCCCAGGATTCAGTTAATGACACATGACTGTAAATCACAGAGGTATTTGAATGGTCTCCATGTCTGACTATGCAGGCTCCATCCATAGCTCTGCCTCAAAGACTTGGGGTCAGCCTTGGGTTTTTGTATAAAGTTTTGCAATTCTGCTGTTCAAATCTTGAGCAAAATAAGACAATGCCTTTTGGCCTCTGGCTTCTGGGGTAAATAATTTAGTCTGCCCTCAGCCATCATTTGCACTGTGAGGCTGAACAAAGTATTGTCATTCTTTCATCAATTCATACACACAAATAGTTTATAGCCTGTGTATTCCTATTGACAGCATAGCACCAGCAAGGACTGAACTGCCAAATTCATCCCCTTAAGCTAAAAGTCCTAATTCTTTTACACAAGACTTGAGTGTGCAATACTGCACCAAAGTTATGGTTACCATTAGTGCTGGAGAAATACCGCACTGGGAATGCTCTCTGTGTCATACATTTCTGGAGGAGTTTGGTGTACAAGCTCACTCATGAAAAACACACAGATCCTGTCCCACTGTCACAGAAAACACATTTATTAGTTGCAAAGAGGAATGCTAAGGAGAGCTGCTAGCTGAGGAATGCTAAAGTCACCTTTAAAGCAACAGCTTTAGAGAAGTGTAAATGAAAATTTTGATGTAAAAATGATTCCAATTAATCACCATGTAATAAGTAAACTATCAATCCAAAATAGTGTGTTCCAGCTTTTCTCTAATGAGCCATCTCTCGTTTGTTACCCAGAGTGTTTGACTAGGAAGAAAGCAGAATGCTTTGAAAAAAGCAACCATCTTTCTCCTGATGACCCATCTCCCCAGGGAAAGAAAAAGACCCATATTTTTGAGAACATAAATACAGACTTCCTTCATTAAAGTACAGAGTTCTCACCTAGCACAAACTCCAGCTTTTCTCTGCCTGGACTTTCATTCATGCACTGTTTGTTCATAAGGCTTTGGAAGTTCATAAACTCTAGGCTAAGAGACTCCTGAAGATACTTCAGCCCTCTTCAACTTGTTTTAGAAATCTTCAGAAGTCCTGGGGAAAGAGGATTTGCTCAGGACTGTAGCACAAAGGTTAATGGTTTCCTGAAAGTAGAATATAATGCAACCTGTCACTGGTGGGTGCCACAGGGCTCCATCCCTGGCCCTTTGCTCTTCAACACCTTCATCAGTGACTTGGATGCAGAACTGGAAGGGACACTGAGCAAGTTTGCAGGTGACACAAAACCGTGAGGGGCTGTTGAGTCTCTTGAAGGTAGGGAGGCCTTGGAGAGAGAGCTGGACAGAGCAGAGGGCTGGGAATCACTGACCATGGGAAGTGCTGGATTCTGCTCTGGGATGAGGAAACCTGGATGGACAGACAGACTGGGAATGAGATGCTGGAAAGCAGTGGGAGGAAAGGGCCCTGGGGGTCCTGGTCAGTGGCCAGTTGGCCACGAGTCAGCAGTGCCCTGGAGCCAGGAGGGACATTCCTGTCCTGTCCTGGGGGGCATCAGGGGATTGGCCTGCTCTGCTCTGCTCTGCACTGGGGTGGCCTCACCTGCAATGGGAGAGGCCGTTTGGGGGGGACACAATAGAAGGGAGAAATTGAGCCATTGGAGAGTGGCCAAAGGAGGGACAGGGAGATGGAGGGGCAGCGAGTGAGGGCACTGAGGGCACTTGGGGTGTTCAGCTGTACAAGAAGAGACTGAGGGGAGATCTCACTGCAGGGACAACTTCCTTGGGAGGGGCAGAGGAGGGGCAGGCGCTGATCGCTGCTCTGTGGGACCAGGGACAGCCCCCAGGGAATGGGCTGGAGCTGTGTCAGGGCAGGGAGAGCCCCCAGGGAATGGGCTGGAGCTGTGTCAGGGCAGGGACAGCCCCCAGGGAATGGCTGGAGCTGTGTCAGGGCAGGGACAGCCCCCAGGGAATGGGCTGGAGCTGTGTCAGGGCAGGGACAGCCCCCAGGGAATGGCCTGGAGCTGTGTCAGGGCAGGGACAGCATCCAGGGAATGGGCTGGAGCTGTGTCAGGGCAGGGACAGCCCCCAGGGAATGGCTGGAGCTGTGTCAGGGCAGGGACAGCACCCAGGGAATGGCCTGGAGGTGTGTCAGGGCAGGGACAGCACCCAGGGAATGGCCTGGAGCTGTGCCAGGGCAGGGACAGCCCCCAGGGAATGGGCTGGAGCTGTGTCAGGGCAGGGACAGTCCCCAGGGAATGGCTGGAGGTGTGTCAGGGCAGGGACAGTCCCCAGGGAATGGCTGGAGCTGTGTCAGGGCAGGGACAGGTGGGATCTCAGAAAAGGCTCTTCCCCCAGAGGGTGGTGGGCACTGACCAGGCTCCCCAGGGCAGTGGGCACAGCCCCAAGGCTGGCAGAGCTCCAGGAGGGTTTGGATGATGCTCTGGGGCACAGGGCGTGACTGGGGATGAGACAGGAGTTGGACTCAATGATCCTTATGGGTCTCTTCCAATTCAGAATATTCCATGATTCTGTGATAACAGCCTTTCTATTCTCTGATTTGTGTACCACTGTGCTTTACAAAGGAGTCCAACAGACACTGCACTGGCCAGTGAGGTGCTGCAAACAGTTGTGGGAATGTGAGAATGACCTGCTGGCACATGAAGGGCAGAATTTCTTCAACTAACTCTGTCCCCTTACAGAACAATACTGATACTGCAGGCTTCACCCCAATTTTGCTTCAAGGTGTTTTCTGTGTTCACCCAACAGATTCTGAAGCCACGTTAACTCAAAATAGTTTGTGTAGTTTTGAAGCAGAGGTTCAACATGTTAGCAAGTATTATTGTTAATCATTACCTTCCTTGAAGCAGGAATCTGAGCTGGAGTAAAGATTTCCTTTATAGACTCTTCTGCTACTGAAGTTGCTACTAATGCAAAAGACAGTTCTAAAGATTTTCTAGAACCAAAACTCTGGTAATTGATCTAACCAGGCAGCAGGTCTTTCTTGCTGATAGACACTTGACAGTGAAAATTTCCTCCCCTGTTAGGTAAGGATGCCTTTATGATGCATCTTCTCCCTGGGAGGACCTAAGGAAGTTTCATCACCTGGTCTGTTTGGTAACAAATGTGTTCACACAGTGCCCATCTTCCAGCAGACCAGTAATTGAGAGAAAGGTCCACGGCTTTTGAGTTTCCATTAGTTTTACATACATTGAGTTTCCATGGCACTAAATTCTAAATCTGTTCATGGCAGAGAATCATTAACAGAGTTAGAGAACGTAGAGACACTGCTTTCCAGCACCAAACAAACCAGGTGACAGCTGTCCAGAATGTGAGGACACAGATACTGATAAGCCACATCACATCCTGAACAAGGCTTTCAAAAGTCTCTTTAAAATGGGATTTCAGAATGGCTTTCAGACACACCATTTCTAAGCCTAGTCCTTCAGGTTTTTCAGCTGTCACAGTGGTGATTGGCCACCACTAAGCCATGTCCCCAGCATGACATCCAACAGCACAGAATTTCTCCCTTTAATAACATTGAAGTTCTTGTATGTAAGTTAATGCTTTCCAGTGACAATAATGGCACTTAGGACCAGAGATAGAGACAGAATGAAAGATGCAACAGATGGGTGTGTATATTTATCTGTTTCCAAGTGCTGAGAGACTGCAATATACTGCGATATATTTCTCTTTGCACAACTATCAATCTAATCTTTTTAGTGAATTAAATGTTCCCAAGTAGGTCATGCAGCACTTTTTGTGTAATCTCTCTCTGTACAAATAATTGTTTTGACTTCATGCAAGTTGAATACTGTGTGTCCAAAGGACCTTGGCAGAACTTCAGTGACCATATGTCCTCTGAATGAACTTATCAAAGTAAATATTTCAAACAATTAAATGAGATATATTACTTCAGGTTTTATGTCCATTTTAGAATATTATGGCCATTATTTGCATGGTGTAAAATGTGCCACAAAGTTAATTTTCAGCCCAGTCTGGTGGAATTTAACACCACAATCAAGTGTCTTTTGAAGTGTTAAAACTGGGTTGGAACTTACTTTCATTTTCCACAGAACTTGGGGCCGACTCATTTTATATTGTGCAGAGAATCATTAAAATTGATTAATGAGTGGTAGTAAATGTGAAAATTAAAAAATGACAATCAGGAATGAAAACAAGTGTCTCCTTTCATCTTACCACTGCTAGATAATGCTTTTTGCTTCCCCATGATCAGCACCCAGTTGTTCTTCTAAGCTGGCTGAGGATTATTTAAACACTGAGATGGGTCAAGTTCTCGAGCATGTAGAGAATTATAAAACAACTATAGCAGCTGTTACACTGAGCAGCACATACAGAACCAGAACCACAGAATCAGAACATATAGGAATAGTGATCACCATCAGTGACAGAATCACAGAACCACAGAACAGGTAAGGATGGAAGAGACCACAGAGGGCCATCTGGTCGCTGCTCAAGCAGGGGAACTCTTCACTTGTTAACATAAACATATTTCTGTGATGCAGAAACTCATCAGCCCATGGGTTAAGAACATACATTGGAGACCAAATTTCTCAGCAAGGATTCATCACATTTACATATGCATTTACCATTGCCTTACATGGAAAAAAATAATTTATACTGAATATGTTCAGTTCAAACTCAATTTCATGGTAAATAACAAAAAAAATCTTGGAATACATACACATAAACCGAAGTGCTGCTCTAAAATGAAACCCTGATGCAGCAACAAAAAGCAGAGATGCTTGAAGGTGGTGGGGATTTTTTTGTAAACAAACCCAAAAAGCATCAGAAATGTAGATGTTTGAACTTGTGATGATGGTTTTTCATTTTTATTATTTTTTACCTAAGTAGTAATAAATAATCAAATAGGAAAACGTATTTGTGAATATTTTGGCTATGACAAGTAATGAAAACCAGAGAAAGACAAGGAAAAAATCTATCCAAGTTCCACATTATTCCACACTGTGCAGTCATGTATTTATAAAAGATGTACTTTGAAAAGAACTTTGTCCTCAGGTCACAGATCTTGTAGCAGATTATTTGTCACAGTTCCTGACATATTTTTTCCAAAGTTAAATCTCGTCTAGAATGTAAAAGGCACTAACCTTTCTCTACAAAGTTGTTGTAAAATTTCATTATAATTATTTAAAAGAAATTACAGTTTTCTCCTAGAGGTTTTTTCATAATGTCTTCACTGTCATTAGCATTTTAACTGCAAATTCTTTTCACGTTCTGTGAAAAACCCGTTAAAAATCAACAAGCAGCTGAAATAAATTCATGGACCTCAAAAGGAATACAGGTTTCAGTGATAAACTTCAGTATTAGTCTATTAACTATTAAAGATGAATATTTAATTTTATAACTCCAAAATAAATGTATTATGTTTCTTCAAATAAACTGCCTTATGGTATAGTTAAAATATCAATTGTCATTTTTCCTTGCCTGACAAATGAATGGGGAGGAATTAAACAAAATTGTGGATATGCCTGATGATGTATTTTGGAGCTGAAACTATTACTTTTAGATACCTTTTTTATCTCTTGATCATCAAATAGGTGCCACCAGAATGGCTTGGAAAAGCATTGCAAAATTCCTCAGAAGGAAAGCACTGATAGCCCAAAAGACCAAGACAGTTAACAGGAACCAGCCCGTTTTTCAGCACTTTGGTTCTTGAGAGCACCCACGACATGAATGGTTGACAGAATGAGAATGACAAACACAGAATGGCACAGGTCTCTTGTGTGGTGTGTGGAGCCAAACCCACTGAGAAGGTCACCCACATGAGCAGCAGTAGCCATGGATGTCACACAGGGGCAGTGCCAGAAGAGACAGAAGGATCTCAGAGGAACAAGTGTTTGGGTTCCTGCATAAAACTTCTGCTTGCCCTTCCTCCGTTCCTGCCTCTGTGATGGGCCATTTCTGAGGCACACAAGTGACTTCTGTCAGGATCAGCCATGATTTCCAGAGGGGATTCACCCATCTTTGCTGGGTAATGCCAGCTCATGTCAGCCACCTCTTGAACCAGCCTAAGAGCCACCTGAGAGTGACATCGTGTGCTTTGGGGGTAGGATGTTACCAGACTCACCCTAGAGAGGACATTGTTGCATTTGCCAAAACACTAAATTGCACTTGACTTCAAAGAATTTACTCAAAATTACTTTATCACATGCAACTGGACTTCATCTCAAAGGAGAACTGTGTCATGGGTTATGAAGGGAAAGTCATTTCATTGTCTTTTAGAGTGCACATAGTTCTAGTGAGGAGAAGGAAGAAGGAATGAGGGAAAATAATGAGATTATAAAAAAAAGAATCCAGGGGGAATTTTCAGACAAAACCTGGATTAAAGGAGAATATAGGGAAGATGGCACAGAACAAGAATGTCAGTAAAATTACTTGTAAAACAAGGTGCTTCAGAGAGCTAATGAAATGATGGATGAGCAGTGGCTGACAAAAATGTCAGTGTTCTGAACCTTTACCTATTTTCAGTTTTGATCTTAATAAGAGCATTATTATGTTTTTACTTATTTAAATTATTATGCAATAATACATAATACTCATGTATTATTATATTATACATATACATATTATTATACTATACATATACTTATGTATTATTATGTTTTACTTCCTGTTACTCTCATCATTAAATATTTATTTTTAAAATTTGATAATATGTTTACAAAAATAAAGCAGGACAATGCAGAAAAGATTGTCCTTACCATCCATGGGGCCTGGATGCAATCTAAAGACACCAGAAATCTCACTTCAGTCTTGTCTTCACATGATTTGCAGAGCTGTCTCTAGAACAAAGAGGACAATATAAACTCAGTGGAAGAATTCAGGAAGAACCCCTGATGCTATTGGACTGAATAGAAAATTCCCACAAGACAGTCAGGATTTTATTACTATTTTAAATGAATCTTCAAAAGGAAATTCCAGCTTATAAAAGGTGTGATCACTATTCTTTGAAAGCTTTATAAAACTTGGGTGTTTTCCTTTAAAAGTTTTTGCTTATAATAACCTGTGCATTGGCTCTTCAGTTTTGATCAGATCTATAAGGATACTGTATGCATAATTCCACTCTGAAAGAGGAGATTGCCAGTAGTATAAACATATCATTATGCAAAGTAATTAGATGCAGAAAAATAAATAGACTCAATGCTGAGAGCTTATAGAAGTGCAGATAAACAAGTACTCATAATGTTTTTTAATAGATGTTTAGAAAAATCAGCCATATCATTCAGGTTAATGACTTGGTTCCATCAAGATTTGCTGTTATGGGTTCAGAATATACAATTACGATGTTTATAATTGAAAGTGAGAAAGTCTTGGTGCCTGTTTGTGGAATCCAGCAGGCTTCAGCAGACCAGCAAGCATTCTTTAAAATCATCTCTGTAAATATATAAAGGTATTTTATTTAAACTCAGAACCAGTTTTAAAAATCTATTTCTCCTTGCAATTGTAAGTTCTTGTTCATTTTCTAGAATTCTAATAAGTAGTGGAAAATATGTTTTCTATTTTGAGTCAGATACAATCGTTTCTTCTTTGGCTTTCACCTGTTGTTCAAAACTACACCTGGTGGCAAACTCCACTCCAGCTACACCTGGGGATTCCTTACTTTTTGGTCTTCACTTACTACTATAATTTGGAAAGACTCCCCTGTCCTTTTCTGAGTTATCTAAGGGAATGAGTCAGGACAGTAACAGCCAGTATCCTTCTTTTAGTGGTTTGACTGAATCTCACCTTGAGTACAAGTTGAAAAATCCAAGCATATCTATGTTAATAAAACTGTTTTTCAGGTGTGTTTTACCCCTGGAAGTGTCACCAGTACTTTTTTTTTTTTTTAAATTATTTTTTAAGAAATCCCTTCAGAGGTTTTGATGGCCTGTAAAAATGGAATTTGACTTTAGCCCCCTTTGGTTCAGATGGAAGTAGCTACAGCTCAGGGGGTGAAACCTACCCAAAAGTCCCATTCAGTTAAGCAAGACCTTCAGAACACCTTCCCAGCTCTTACTCCTTAGATGCTTCTTGCATGCAGTGGGAAAACAAGGTATAACTGTCACAGAATTATTTGTGTGGCCAAAAGCTCTGCACTGCACCTGCCCTGGTCTGTGGCTCTTGCATGTGCTGCGACAGCACAAACATGCACAGTTGAACTGCCTCCAGTTTTTCACCCTTGTAACAGAGAGATTTGGGGTGAGACATCAGAAGGTGTTAGTGACCCAAGTAGCAACCTCTGGTCACGAAAGAGAGTGGCATGGAGTGGCACAGTAAGCAAGATGCTTCTGCTGAGCATCTGTCAGAAAGCAATAAATAACCCAAAAAGCAGCTTGCAGAGAGGAGAATGGAGGGATGATATTCACCTGGATATCCCAGACTGTGCAGGAATCCAGCCCTGAGGCTGACAGACACTCCAAGCAGCCTGAGAAAGTCTCTTGTTCCCTTGTGCTGGGCACAAGAACACGGGAAATCTTCACACATGTCTGTTCTGTGCAGGAAAGGACAAGTGTGTGAGCAGTTCAAAAGAACTAGTAAAGTCCACATGCAATGGAAATGCATGTTTGAATGCCTGTATTGTACAACATACTTCACATACAACAATATTAAGCCAGTGGGGTTTTTTGTTGTTGTTTTTTGTTTTTTGGGGTTTGGGGTTTTTTTAAGAAAGTTGAGGGTATGGTTGCTAATTATATGGTGGTGTTCTTAGTGGTGATTTTTATTGGCTCATCCCAACTACCCTGTTATCAGGGAGCATGTCTTAATTTTAAGAGTCCTTGGGAGTATGTTTATTTCCTATTTTATCCATGGAACTTCAGCTTCATTCAGTGAACAAAATGGATATACAAGGCAGAAGAATTAAGGTTCCATAGGGAACAATAAATCTGGTCTGACCTATTTTTCAAGTGCAACTTGAATTATCTTCTATTAACAGAGAGTACAGGGAGGAGAGACTGTCAGTTAATTCATTCTTATGTCATTAAATCCCTTGTCCTGAAAAATAACTGAAAATAGTGTGTAAGCAGCCTTACTTTCATTGTGTCTTCAGACTACACAGAGCAGATTCAAACATTAAGACAAACAGCATTTGTATGACCTCTAAAGCCTCTGCTTGGGTCAGTGTTAGATAGAGTCGAGCAGGCAGGTTCTGTTCTTCCGCCTGCAATTTACAGCCAGATTGAAGCTGTTCCATATGCTCCCTTGAGCATCCTCATCTGCTCCATACGTGTTTTAGTGTTTCTGTGAAATAATTGTGCTACAGTGCCAGAGGTACACTGGGTTTGCTGGTGTTACCATGGAATGCACTGAGCTTTGGACAGCATCTCTCTTTCTTACTCTGGTATTGAGAATCACAGAATAAAAAGCTATTCCTGCAGGTAACAGATTTTATTACAGGTTAAGTAACTATCAGATAAAAAGATATGAGAAGCTCCAACTGCTGTGGAACTTTTCCATTATTCCAGATCTAAAACAACATAACTTTCATTAAGAAACAAAGTTTTATATGTGGTGGCTGAGGAAGTCTAAAGACACACGAGGCTGTGTCCCCTCCCCATGGCAGATTTCCAGCCATCCTCTTTTTGCCACTGCTGGTAAGGAATATATCCTGCAAACTAATGTCCTTAAAATCCTCTTGGAATTGTACCAAGGTAGAACCTCTTTAGAGAGAAAGCTCAGGGGCAGCCTGTGCAGAAGAGCCCATCCTGGAGCAGGGCAAGTGTGAGGGGGCAAGGGTGACCAAGCTGGGCTGGCAGAGACACTGACCACATCCCCCAGATTTCTGCATCCCTCAGGGCACGGTGGGGCATGTAGGAGTTGGGAGTGAAGGAGTGAAGGTGACCCTTGGAAGGAAAGTGTCACTCGAATTTTGTCTTTGTTCCTCACTCTCTGATCTATGTTAATTGGCAATAAAGTGCATTAATTTTCCCAAAGACTACTCTGTTTTTCCCCAGAGGTATTTGGTACGTGATCTCCCTGTCTTTATTTCTATCCATAAGCTTTTGTCTTCTTATCTTCTCCCCAGTCCTGTTGAGGATGGGAGGGAGGGAGTGACTGGGTGGGGGTGTCTGGCAGCTGGTCAAGGTCAACCCACTGGAAACACTCTACAAAAAGGAATATGAAATCAAAATAATCATTTCAAACTGCATTAAGTTAGATAAGTACATTTTCAGGACCTCAACAGCTTGGCAGGCAGGTTTTCATATGCATTTTCACAACAGTGTTTCTACTGGTAGCTTATATGTATAATCAAATTATTGTATTAAAGAAGACAATTCCATACTACAGAGGATTTGTCCAACTCTTCCTTCAGGGTATATTTCATAAGTGATTGTCACTACTTTCCTCTTCCCTCTTCAGAGAGCTTTACTTGCTCCTCAGGCTCAGCAGAGAACACATTTGTCCTGTGCTGTGATCCCTCACCTTTCTTTAAAGGATTCCCTTTGGAGATGCTTCAGGAGATTAAACGACATCGCAGGACACCACCCCCAAATTAACTGAAAGAGTTTCACACCATGGCTGGAACATAAGGTATTCATCCCACAGCAGCCATTCAGATATGTCATTCACCATGAGCAATAAAGTTTTATAGGACAGCAGGAGACACGGCACTCTGAGCACCATCATTCCAGAGCAGACTCCTTCACTCTTGTTCTAGGGCAAAAGTAACATTGTGCTGCTCTGCCAATTATGGGGGAAAAGAAACCAGAAGAAAATTAATGCTGTTCTGCAGGCTCATTTAAGGTCAGGTATTTATTCTAAAAATAATAAAAAAATCAGCTGAGGAAAAAAGAAAAGAACAAGGTGATGTAACAAGGTCAAACTATACCAAGCAGTTTTGGTCAAATATTTTTGAATTGGGGCTCAGTCTTCCACAGTGTCAGCCTTTGTGCTGGGCAGCAGTGACCTACTGAAACTGGGGCCTTCACATACCACAAAAAGAGCCAGAAAAAGTGAGGCAGTAACAGCCACTCTGTAAAGCTATTGCTTTATTTTCTCTCTCCTATAAAATTTAGGAAACATAGTCCAGTCATTATTGATGTACACTTTATAATTTTATATGTATTACTTCAGACTCATGAAAAAGTATCTTTTGCATAAAATGATAGCACGTGGCTGTGGCCTTGTGTCTGCTTTATGTCCATCAGTGGAATAAGAAAAAGATATAATTTTAACAGATAAGAAAAGCACAGAGTTGACCTGTTCTTTGAACAATAATGCAACACATTGATTTTGCTAAAAATATGGAAAATTAATTATTGTGTATATATCGTTAATGAGCTACTTTTTTTGTTTTCTGGAAGCTGTTCTATGTAAAACTGAGATAATTTGAATACCTCTAGTTCAGTTAATTTGAAAGTCAGGTGTGTCAAGGTACTTCTGTGGCTCAGTTGAGAGACAGTAATATCTTAAATCCCTGTGGTTCTTCCTAAAGAAAATGTTTGTTTGTTAAATAGCTCATTTGAAAACACTATGGAGAAAACATACCATTGTCAAAGTGCAGTATAAAATGGTATTTTATGATTAATATTTTCTCTTAAGGGTAAATCTGCTCACTGGAAAAAAATTGAAAAAAATATTTTTGTGAAAACCTCTCCTCCTGTGTTATCTTTACTAAGCATACTGTAAAAATTAACCAAATAATATTAAAATTAAATTTGAAATATTATGCTCTCTTTTTTAATAATCACTGATTCAATATTTAAAACTTAACAATTCTAATACTTTCATGAAAAATCCTAACTCTATGTCCTCAAAATATAAAAATTACAATATTAGCATGTGGGGTTTTTCAGTTTACAGACCTTATTCTCTAATTCAGAACTGAGCAGACTGCAGGTGGATTGTCTAACTTTGATAGCCTTTGCAATTCAGAAAGATGTTGGAATGTCATGCCTTGAAGGGAGCATTTCCATTATTCATATTCCTCCTGCTTCAGAGTTTTCTTGTTTGAAGGCTGATAATGGCAATATAAGGAAGGAGGTATTATGTGAAAAGCTAAGTAGTTCATCGGTGGTTGTTCAATAACAGAAGGGCAGTATTTTTTTCTTCACTTGGGCCTGTTCCTGGGCTGATCGGCGGATCAATGCTGTTTGTGGAGGATTTTCGGGGTGGGAGGTGACACGTAGAGGCTTCAGCTTCGAGGAGACTTTAAGGGCTTGTACAACCTCCCATTATTGCTCGTGTTGTGCTGTGTGTGGCAGGGGCCAGACCAAAATTGATGATGATAAACTGGCCCAATTTTGTAGTGTTAACCCAGGAATTACAGCACTTGCTTCTTCCTATGGCCCTTCTGTAGAGGGAGGAATGGAGTTCAGCTTCCAAAATGAACAAGCAGGAAAATACTGGAGTATGGAACTGAACTCCATTCCTCCCTCTACAGAAGGGACATAGGAGGGAAGCAAGTGCTGCAATTCCTGGGTTAACTCTACAAAATTGGGCTCACTCTGGCCCATAAACTTCTGGTTTTAATTTTGAAACATTAGTTTTTAGGGCTTAGTTTTAGGTTCAGTTAATTTTAATTCTTATGTAACTAACCATTATTGTTGAAAATGTTGTGGGTTTTTATATGAGATAGGCTTGAAATTCAAAATTTGCTATCACATTTTTGAAAAAGAATTGATGAAAATAATTAAAAATTGAAGGCCTTTTGTCCTTCTGTGTTCAGGATCATACTTTTATACAGGTAAAAGATTCATTGCACTTCTCCTGCTGGTAGCTGTGCTCATTGAATATATTCTAAATGTTTGAGCTGGTTTCTCATGTAGTAGACAAATCATCACTGTGAGAGTAACTATGTTTTAATTGCAGGCCTCAGATGTGCACTTTTGTGCAATATTTTAGTCCAGAATGATGTTTCCGGAGACACTCCTGGAACAGCCAGAAGTAGCACATCTGAATCTTACCAAGTATATAAAGAAAAGTAGGAAGAAACTGAGGGCACTAATTCAAATAAATAAAGTCTCCCCTCTCTCACAAGCCAACATGTGTTTGCAGCAAAGGCACATTATTTTATGGACATTTTAACTCTCAATGTTAATTTTAGAACTCAGTGAGGACCACTTAGGACTTCCACAGTGTCATTTCTATAATAAAAGAGAACCTGAAAGTGATCACTAAGCCACAAATGACCATTTAAAGGGCACTGATGGTTATGGAAAGTAAGAAGTGAATTCTGAAAGGAATTCTAAATACTCTTCAAAGAAGATTCTTTAAATTGAACTGTTCCACTCAGTGGACTATTTATTTGAGGTAGCCTTAATTTGGTTAATTTATTTTAATTTACAAAATGAAAAATGATGAACACACCTTCCATTGAAATCTCCCACAGTCTTTTCCTATGTCTTACACTAGAAATGGCAGTGCCTCACAGTGAGGAGGTTGGGCATCCTGTGGGCTTCATGAACACTGAGATCATTAAATGGGTGATGCAGCTGGAAAGGCTGATGTCAAAGACAGGTCTGTACTGCTTCTAAAGGGCTGGCAAGAGATTGGGACTTGATATGCAAAAGAAGGATCTAGCATTTAACTTCGTCCATGCCTATACAAATCCAGGCGCTGCTGATGGAAGCAGAAAAGAGCTACTGGCTGAAATCCAGTCAACACAAGAAACATCCCAACCCCTTTCAGAGGTTCATCAGCTCTTGGTGATCCAGGGTCTCTGTTATCAAACTCAAAGATGAAGAAAAAATATGTTACTGCTGCTTTGAGAGTAAGGAAACAACATCAGGCATTAAGATGTCAAACACTTCACACTCGGTAATGCAAAACAGGGAATGCTGGTTTTTGGAAGTGTGGGAGATTTTCTTAAGAATTCAAGATGTATTAATATCTGTATAAAAAGAATGGGTGAAATACTTGATGTGTATAATTTTGGCCAGCTTTGTGGTGCTTATTAGCCATGTATCATTTTGATTGCTGTGCCCATTATCCATGAGGTTAAACCTACTCCTTATGTTTGTCCACTGAACTGCATGAAATCAAACTCCATCACAGTTTATGTTAATATTTGTACAGAGCAAATACCCCTTACTCCAAAGTTCCAGCAGGTACTTTATTAAAATAATTACTAAAAATAGCAAACAAGGCAGTTCTAAGAAGACTTGACTGAGATGTCTTGATTCTGGAATAGAGAAAAGGCCTCAAGATGAGCAATGTGGTTGGACCTTCCATCTAACAATCTGCATTCCAATGCTGAGGGGGACAATAGTGGCTTATCCTGTGCTGTAATGCAGGTACAGGCAAGTAGGGCCTGCTTTGTAACAATAGGATGAACCAAAGCAGTTTCCTTTTTTCCCCTAACAAACTGATGATCAAACCACAGCAATGACTCCTAGTTCATTGACAGAGAGGATCTGGATAGGATACTTTGTCCATTATACATAAGATATGCTCTTAAAATCTATATTTTAAGTATAAAATAAAATCAATTATTCCTATTACAGTATTAGACAGTATAAGCAAAGTGTGTGAAATGCTCATCTGGTGGTAGAAGACATTGTACTTGTGGGGAAAGTTTGATTAAGGAGGATAGGTAGATAAATGTGCATGTTCACAGTCACCTTAATTCCTTTTTCTCACATTTTATTTACTCTCTTGGCAGTAAACAGGGGAAAGGTCCATCAGCCTTACCCTCACAAGTAGGTGCAGCTGGGGTAGATGCACACATATGTCTATGTGTAAGAAAACAAGAGTGAAGAGGTTAAAGGAGTAGGTTAAATTCACCAGGGAAGAGTAGATTAAATTTATGATTTAGTGCATCGCTGTCAGCAGAATGGAAAAAAAATACTACTCTTTTGCCACAGATCTTTCCAAAGATCTGTAGGACGTGTCCTCTATTGCAATGAGTACAGACTGCAGCATCACTTCACTGTTATGGTGTTGGTGTTGTGTTATCCTGCCACATTACAATTATTTTTGCCTTTCATTTCCATGGTTAGAGCAAGAGGCAAGAGGATGGAGAAACAGGTGCAAAATCTCTTCCCATTTCTTTTATGGGTTTTGTACCAACAAACAGAATTCCACAGCAGAGAGGAAAGCTTGGAGGACAATATTTGACATTTTACAGCAAGGATGAAATTTTTCTGAATGCCTTTTGTAACTAAGGAATTCAGTATGTACATTCCATAACGGTAACAATGGGCAAGTAGTTTTGTCCATCAGGTGGGAGGTGTGGAGAGATGTCTAAGCATAGATGTGGTTTATCTAGGGTGGAAAAGCTGATGCATCTTGCACCTCACTGAAGGGACAGCCAAGCCTGGCCAGTGTGTACCCTCAGGGCAATGGTTGGTACTGAACTTGTCCAGGTTGCCAAATGGTCTCGTGGTGTGTGTTCTTCCTTGTGCTCTCTGCATACAGCCCTGTCTGAGCTCCAGTAATGGACAAGGAAAGTACTGCTTGTTCTTCAGTCTCCAGAAAACCAAAGCTGAGTTTCTTTAACAATAAATCTCTCATAAAAGGTTATGTGAGAGAGAGGTGAATGTGCAGGGAGAGCTTAAAGCAGGGAGCCATAGCAACTGAACCAAAACCTGATCCAGATCTGAATACAGATTACAGTAAATCAGTGTCTGGCAGACAGGCTACAGAAGTTAAAAGAGATCGTGTTTAATTTTTAAAAAAATCGGTTATTATGCTTGATTCTTGGAGACTGGGTTATTATGTTTTAACTTTGGTTTAATAGTAATGCATCCCCCTCTAGTCTGGTAGTTAACAAAGCCACAACTTTGCAGACAGACTCAAGGAGCAATTGCTTCAGGCTGTTTTGTTTCTTTTTTTTTTTTTAATTTTTATGACAATAATAATAATTTTTTAAAAAATCTCAATCCTAAACCTTTTTTCTGAAGCCTCTCTTCTGGCATAACACGGAACCAGAACAAGAAGTGATGTGTTATAGACACAGATGAACCGATAAGAGTTCCAGCAGCAGTTTCAACTAACTTACATTTACATTATTTTTTATTCAGTTACTGCCTTTCTGACCCTTGTAGCTACCAGACTTGTGAAGTGCTGTATTCCCAGACAGGTGAGAATCCACACCAGGACGTGTGATGGCAGTACCTGTCTGGCACATCAGAAGATGTGACAAGAAAGGGCTGCACGGTGCTCCCCTGTATTTGATGTGAGCTGCAGGCAGCAATCTGTGAACTTTAACTCCTCCAAGGTGGCCCAGGTGCAGCACTGTGCCCCACACTCATGCCATGGTGGGAGCTGGTCAGATGCTGTCAGCTCATCCTTAGCAGAAGAGGGTGAGCAGCAGTGACCAGCATGAGGAGCCACAGAGGAGGGAGCCACAACCTGCCACAGCGGCACAAAACACCAGTAAGGTGGTGGGCAACAGTTTTAGTCTAGTGCAGAAGGAGTGCATTTGATAGCTTTGTCCTAAATGATCTTGGCAAAAGATTATGCATCTAATATATATCTTCTAATACTGTTTTTGCATTAGAAGTCTATCACTAATGGTAATATGACATCTTTGAAGAGACATGAAATAAAATTTTATAAAATGCAGTACAGGTTTAGAATGAGTTCTCATGCCTCTTTCTTGCATAAATCATAGGCTAAACAAAGGATAATTAAGTAAAACAGAACTTTTACCCTGTGCCACTAGACCACTCTCCATTAAAACCAGTGGGAAGTTAATGTTTACTGGGCATGTAAACCCTGTGCAAAATTTTGCAATGGGATGAGTTACATCACTAATGCAGGTGTTTGAATATATGCAGGAGTATTCACCAGACCAAAACCATACTCCCAGGGTGATAGTTACATCATGGACTTAGTTTAACCAGTGATTACACAGGATTAAAAAAAAATCCACAAAACAAACAAACCTCCTTTGATCAAGGAATTCTTGATCTTGGAATTCTTGGGAAGGACTGCATGAATTGTAATTGTTAGTGCTGCATTATGAAGCATAACAGTCTCCAGCAAGTGTAAAGTTTCAATAAATGATTCCCAGTCTCATACTTCACATTTAGAAAGGGCAAGGCTTGCTATTCAGTGAAAGAAAATTTTGCCACAGTCAGTTCACTCTGGGCCAATCCCAGGGAGTGGTTGTGAATGGAGTTACATCCAGTTAGTGGCCCAGTGTAACATGACACATCAGCAAGTATTGCCCAGGGATCAGTACTGGGGCCTGTTCTGTTTCTTCATCAATGATCTGAACTAGGGGATTGAGTAGACACCCAGTCAGTTTGCAGAAGACACCAAGCTAGATGGGAGGGTTGATCTCCTGGAGGATAGCAAGGCTCTGCAGAGGGATCTGGACAGGCTGGATAGCTGGGCTGAGGCCAATGATATGAGGTTCAACAAGGAGAAGTGTTGGGTTCTGCACCTGGGTCACAACAACCCCAGGCAGCACTGCAGGCTGGGGAACAGCAGCTGGAAAACTGCCCAGCAGAAAAGGTTCTGCTTGACAACTGGCTGAACATGAGCCATCAGCGTGCCATGGTGGGCAAGAGGGCCAGTACCATCCTGGCTTGTGTCAGCAATAGTGTGGCATCAGCAGGACCAGGGCAGTGACTGTCCCCCTGCACTTGGCACTGGTGAGGGCACACTGTGGGTTCTGTGACCAGTTCTGGGCTTCTCACTACAAGAAAGACATTGAGGTGCTGGAGACAGTCCAGAGAAGGGCAACAAAGCTGGGGAAGGGTCCGAAACCCAAGTCTGAGGAGGAGCAGCTGAGAGAGCTGAGACTGTTTGGAGTAAAAAGAGGCTCAGGGGAGACCTTATTGCTTTCTACAACTACCAGAAAGGAGGCTGTGGTAAGGGGAGAGGCTGCCTTTTCTTCCAAGTAACAAGTTATAGTACAAGAGGAAACAGCCTCAAGTTGGACCAGGTATGGGTAATAGAAAATTCTTCTTCACAGGCAGGATTCTGTTTTGAATGTGTAGATTGACTAGGACAATCACCCAAAAATGAAAATTAAGGACATTTTGATTAGCACAAGAGCTTAATTTTTCTGACTGTTGCATATCAAAGTACTTGTAAGAGATGCTGTCTGGGTGATTTAAGAAATTGATGAGCTTTGCATCTGTAGTAAATGTTTTTAAACTTTAATGTAGGTGATAGATGCTTTATGTGTGCCTGTTGCAAACATGAACACTACTAATTAGAAGCTCTGGCAGAGCAGTTTGTATCCATAGCTCAGAAAGGACAGCAGACTAAGTGTGCATACCTACAATATACCAGGATTTCTTGCTGGGTGCCCTAACAGCTGGAAAGATTGATGACTTGCTGTTTAACATAGTATTAAGCAGTTTGGCAATTTAACTGTTTGCACTTATTGGCCATAATCATATTTTCAATCACCCTGTATGCTCACCTGTTCCACAGACTTGTTTTGGTTTCCAGACACGTACCTTAGACTAGAACAGGAAGCAGATGGGCAGTCTTGTCTTTTTGCTAAGTCTGAACAAAGACTTTGTGCCTAATTAATTTTTCATGAACTTGCTTTTTGCCCATTCTATTCAGAGTATCAGCAGTTCACATCCAGAAGCACAGATGAAAATTATGAAGGATGTAGTAGCGCTTTGGGAGTCAGTGCCTGTCAGGTGAGGTGACTGTACTCCTGCTAATTGCACAAGGAAGTGCCACTTACCACTGCAAGTATTTGGATATCTCCAACCTGTTCACAAGCTCAGAAACAGCAGAACAAGTAGTAAGATTTGGGATTATTGCCTGATTTTCCTACAGACTTTGCTTAATATCATATGAGTGAGTTGGAATTTTTAATTTGTTTTGGTTGGTTGGTTTGGTTTAGCCATTGGTTTTTGGCACTGTTTCTTTTATAATGAATATGGTGATCTTCTATCACAACTGTTACGAGACCAAGGTATTTGTATTTCCAGTTTATTGCCAGTTATTAGATAGAATGTCAGATGTGTTGTTTAAGGAAACATTCAAAGGACAGTGTTGGAAGACCACATCTTTCTGCCAAAGTTTATGTAGCTGTAAAGCAGGGCCAGTCTGCTTCTGCATCCAAATTGAAGCACAAGTGTTGTTACAGTAAAATCAAAAGTGAGCAATTCAGATCTGTAGAAAAGCCCTGTGAGACTCAGCTATCAGCCAAAGGCAGCAAGGAGCTCAGCTGCTGCTGGCTGATAGGGAGGAGGTTACTCCCCAAGAATTCACATAGTAAGAATTCACAGGACTCTGCAGGTGCATGAAAACAGCCAGGATGAAATAATATAAACATGGGACTTGTGAGAGATAAGTTTTAACCAATTGAAGTATCTGGCATGGTGGTGTGTAACTCTTTTAGCCAATAAGCTGTAGTCCTAACCCTATATAAACTGTGTGCTATGTGTAATAAAGGGTCTTCACTATAAACTTCATAAGCTTGTTGGTGAAGTCCTTTCTCTCCGCTGAAAATTGTTTACTTTACACTAGGAAAAATTATTACAGGTTTTCCACAACTGATTCTTTTTAATTTAGATGTCTGTTCCCTTCCCCTATCACTGATGTCAGATGCATGACAATGGGCTCCTGCTCTTGGTTTGGGTACATGTGTTTATTCAATGTGTGTCTTTCTCGCCTCTTTCAGTGCAAGTCTATCACATGGGTGTGGCAGAGCAAGCAAACAGAAGCGTTCGTTTGATGCCTGCCTAAGAGCAGATCATCCTGGTTCACAATATCACAGTTTTCTTCTAGAGCTGAGCTCCGACACTGCACTGACAGTGGAAGTGTGGCCACATTTTACAGCAGGATGAATTACAACCAGACAGTTGTAACACAAACCAGTTAACCCATCCATTCTTATCAGTTCAGTGCCATTCTTTTCTCTGCACCTTCTTGCAACCCATGGGATTCTTTGCCCACAGTGTGGTAATAACATTTTCCATCTTTGTGTGGCGTTGACCATCCTGAAGGCCTCCCAATATTTTTGGAAACTGAAGGCACTGAGCAACATTTCAGTAGCTCACATGGACAGACTCCTTTCTGATATTAATAGAAGCTGAATTCCTTCTACATTTGGGCAACAATTATTTAGTTAGGAATTTTCTCTTTCAACTTTCACCTTTTATGAAACTCTCTATCCCTGAATCATGAGTATCTTTCTAAAAACTAATGTAGTGACAATCACATAGGGGCTATGGGTTATATTATTAAGGTGCTCTTTTAAGCACTTTGGTCCCTGTTTCTCTTCACGTCAGCAGCAGAGTGCACATGTGACCAAAGTTTAAGCTCCAACCTCCTTTCCTCTCCTTTGGGTTCTGCATAAGGCTGTCAAAGCATTGAGTTGCAAAGGTCTTACAAATGGGTGTATTGGCTTGCTCCTGTCTCCTGGTTGTGGGTTCTAAAGCCTCTTTTTGGTCATGTGATGGGTGACATATGAGGGATGACTGACATTAGAGAGAAATGAAAAAAGAGGACACATGAATCCTCATGAGAGAGAATGGCAGATGGTGTTTGCCAAAAGTGTTCCTATTCGAAGGGTTGTGAAGCATCTCTGAAACAGAAGATGACAAGCTTACGGTATATGCCAGATAAATGAATTTTTCTGGTAGGTTAACCTAGTCTGTATCTTGAGAATGCCTGAATTAATTTAGTCTCTATTTATGGCAAGTGTTTGTTGCCCTTCAGAGGAATTTATAATTGCCACAGCTAGTTCATGCAGTTGACAAGTGGGTGTACATACCTTGCATTTCAAATATAATAACAGTCTTTCAGGAGAACTATTTTGGGAGCAGGTGAATTTGCATACCAATAACAGGAAAGGAAATTGCATGCACCATTGAGACAGAGGAAAGCAGAAAGAAACAAAATTGATAAGGGGAGCAGAATAGTCTTGCTGTATGGTTGGATTCTGGCTGTAATGATAGGGAAGGTTTGATAATAAGGCTTACAGCATGTCAGGCAGGCAGAGTTCCCTCAGTACCTTTATTCCCTCAGTACTCATGATGACTTGAAATGGACTTTTGGTGCTTTCGGAAGGGCCTTGGGCTCTGCTGGTTTGCTGTGCACCAGTACCAGTTACAACAGAAAGATGACTCCCTAACTGTGTATTATTTCCTCTGTTATTGTTTCCAGACAGGTTTAGATAAGGTGATAGTTTTTACAATCTCAGGAATTAGGAGGGACTCAAACAGTACAGCTTTGTAAAATCTAAAGGCAAAATGTTGGTGTCAACCTTTACTGAAGTGGGCAGTTTTAACTCATGTTGAAATAGGCAAATTTTCTTCCTTAATCTTATCCATTCATCTGTGTAACTCTGGATTTTTAATATACAGGAGAGAATTCCAGCTTCTCAGAGACAAGAGATTATATGTGTTAGAGGCGATCAGGTAGTTCCCGGCAGAACTGGTCTTACTAGGGCAGTCCTTTTTTAGCTTTTTCTTGTACACACTCCTTTGATGTCTAAGCCCTTGTCCCACATCTGCTGAGTGTTTAGGCATTCAGTTTAGTGTATATTTACTAACAGGTGTGCTCTTTACACTTCACAGGTAGTTTGAAACTACAAAGGGGCATTCGCCTGGATCCATTTCAAGACAGAATGCTTTGTGTCTCTAGGCTGGCAAACAAAGACCTACAACACGACTAAAAATGTTCTGAAATTTCCTAGAGAGGATACACTGCTAAATGTAGGTAGATTAGAGAATGAAGATGACTATTCAGTAAGCTTCTATTTGAAAAGTTAGAGGTAAAAGAATAAAACTCCTTTTTTCTAAAACGATAAAGAAATTGCAGGCTGAACATACAAGGTGTGTATATGAATGTCTGTCTCTGTGAAAGTGTTTCTCCATTTTACAGAAAGAAAATGCATCTCATGGTATCTTCCCTCTCTAATCAGGAAATCTGGTTATAATAACGTAATTAAAAGATGGTAAAGCTCTATTGACACACCTAGACCACTTTTTGTCAAGTAGTTTCCTCTTTGGTATATGCCTATATTTTCTTTTGTTTAATTTTTTATTGTGTCAAGCCACTTTCCTTCTTCAGATTTCAGTCTCTGCAATCCCACTCAGTATCCAGCCTAAATTTTCTGTTTCTGTATTGTTACCACTGTGGGTTTTTATTGTCTTCTTTTCCCTTAAGCCTTGGGTCATGTCGTGGGATCAGAAGCTCTGAGATTGTTTGAATGAAAAGTTCATGGGATCAGAAGCTCTGAGATTGTTTGAATGAAAAGTTTAACAGTCTTGCAGAGAAAACCTGGCCATTGTGATCCCCATGTAATTGCTGCTCACCTGCCAGGGCCTCAGGAAAAGCAAAGTGTCTCTGGAGCTGAGCTCTGACTGCTGGTTCCTGATCCCAGCCCTGCAGTGTCCCAGGAAAAGCTGGCAATGAGCTCTGCTGGTTCCTGATCCCAGCCCTGCAGTGT
>JAJPCS010000340.1:608097-653044 GCA_021164005.1 Willisornis vidua nigrigula
AAGCTGGCAATGAGCTCTGCTGGTTCCTGATCCCAGCCCTGCAGTGTATCAGGAAACACAAAGTCCCCCTGGGAATGAGCTCTGCTGGTTCCTGGTCACAGCCCTGCAGTGTTCCAGGAAATGCAAAGTGCCCCTGGGAATGAGCTCTGCTGGTTCCTGGTCACAGCCCCACAGCTTTGCTGCAGGCTGGGCTGTGGGGCTGCAGACACACATCACAATAGTCAGTCTCTGTTGGGAAGTTTCTTTCAGAAAATGGGTTTGTGAGCAATCCAAAACTGCATCAGCTCTGTGAGACTGGTACAGACATTTCACGCACCTGCTGTTTGCTCGTTAGGCCTCACTCCCCAGGAGCTCTCATCTGGAAGTTTGCTTGTGAGAACGCCTCAACTGTCTTACTGATCTCCAGACATGGACCTGAAAACATCAGGATGAGACAATATAAACATGGGACTTGTGAGATGTGGGTTTTATCCAATAAAAGGTTTTAGCGTGGTGGGGTGAGATCTTTTTAGCCAATAAGGTGTAGTTCTAACCCTATATAAACGGTGTGCTTTGTGTAATAAAGGTCTTCACTTTAAATCTCATAGATTTGTTGCTTGAAGTCCTTTGTCTCCGCAGAATATCATTTACTTTAAGTCTCAATGGGAACCTGCTCTGGAAAGCACTCCACAATTTCATAGAAAGCAAGGAATTCCCTGTCTACAGCAGAGCAATAGCAAGTTTCCCTCAGGCCAGCAGGTAGGGTTGTTCCCAGCCTTTCAGAAGCCCTGCCTTTACACAGACACGGTGAGATGCTGTGCAACACCTGCATCGTGCAAGAACCTCCAAAATCACCCGGACCAAACCTTCTTCTAGCCCAGAATCCTTCCCTTGACTGTGTCCAAAAAAGAAAGGTGTGGGCAAAGTATAAGGGAAGGGCCGGTCAAAACTGATCCTTTGAGAAGACTGACCCAGCCAACAAACTGGGGCAGCTCAGGGGTTCCCAACTTAGCACCTTCCGCTTTCCTGGGAATTGTCTGACTGCAGTAAGACCTTGTGATTGTCCAAACATCCTGATTTCAGCATCTCAATTAACATATTAACTGGTGTTTGAAATTATAGAAATGACAGAAATCAGGAAAATAGTAATGATTTCTCTTCAGCTTTCCACAGTAACACCCAAGGCTTCAGCATCTTGAGGGTAGATAAAAGTCATTCTGGTAAGGGAATATATGAAGATTTAACATACATGTAAAAGGGAACAAAGTGGCAACTCACTATTTTGTTGACTGAAACTTTGCCTCTTTTTTCTAGGAAACAAGGGATAGAAAGTTATGGAAAGCTAATTAGGAGAGGGGAAAAAACCATAAAGAAATACAGAAAAAAGGGTTAAATTTTATCGGATTATTTTCTTGGAAGTAGTTATGTTGGGGGAGCATATTTCACATTACAGAAAATTGAGTCATAGATCCAATCTAGTGCAGGATTAGTTTTAACAAAGCCTGTTATCTTTAATGGGACTGGTTATGTCTACAGAACTGAGTCTACAAAAAATCTTTGCTGATTTGAGGGCTTTAGATGGGCATTTGAAGACATAAAAGATGCAAATTCTGCAGGTTTATTATAAAAAAATAACTGATGTTACCATAGATAGATGAGAATTAGCAAGGCAATCATAAAGATTGTTGGAAAATATTCCTGGAGCAGATAAAGTGTAAGAGATTCCAGTTCTCTGGGAGAATGTGCTGGAATTTGCCAGAAGAATCCATTGTTAAAATTAATGGCTTATGATGCATACAATGATTTGTCATCTATCAAATTTGGGTTTGAATCAGAACTAATTCCAGGTAATTCTCATTTCCTAAACTATGTTTTCATGAAGCACATCACAACTTCAAGATTAGAGAGTTTGTTTCTAAATTGTGGTGCCATTTTTAGTAAGTTGTCAGCTTATTCTTGTCCTTACCTCAAAATAAAACAAAGGTAATAGACATATTTTCATCCTTTTCCATTATGTCTCCTAAATGTTAGTTACAAATAATCAAAAAGATAAATATTATTTACCCATAAAATATAGTATTTTTCTCTTTCTGAATAATTGCACAAAAATTAAACACATTTTTTCTGGATTCATTTTCTGCAATGTTATTATTTTTTCTGTCAAAATTTCTTTTTGTTTGTGGTTGTTGTGGTTGTTGTTGTTGTTTTGGGAGGCTTTTTGCTGCTTTGTGGTTTTTTGTTTGTTTATTTTTTGTTTTATTTCCTAATAATTTTTCCTTCCAGCATAAATTGAAGCTTATAGAAAAAAAAAATTAGTTTTTTCCCCCACACAATATCTTTGTAACTCATGTTAGGAAAATTCTGATTTAGGAATCTGAGGATAACTTCATGCCTTGTTTAAAGGAAGGGGTTCTTTGGCACCCACCCATCCTCCCACACAGTTCCATACTTGCAGGTGGAGTTGGATGCTTGGCTACCAAGTCCACCCTCGGACACAGTGTGGTTTCTAAGGTCATAGTTTCACCCTTAGGAGCTGCTTTTCAGGAAACGCCAGAAGAGTATTGACAGAAAGCACAGAGCCACTGGTGATTTAGAAATGCTCTGTCATATTTCTTTTTTCCTATTGCTGATGTTATTTTTAGTAATAATTGAATTGTCTGCTCCTGAGGAAAATGCAGCCTGTTTTTCTCTTCTGCCTTTTCATTTATAAGATCTGCAAAGAATAATTTTCTTTGCATTAACCCTTAAACCCCAGTATTTAATTACATTGATTAAAATATCCTTAAATCTATTTATTTAACAGTAGCTGCTGTGGAAATAAATTTGATTTTGCATTACTTTCATTTTCAGTCAAAAATTCTTAGGGATTGTAGCCTGTGATATCAGGAAACTCCACAGCTCTGCCTCTGATATGTGTTCAAACCTGTGCAGTGCAACAATTCAAAACAAGAAGGAAAGAGCTGTGAGTCCTTCTTTCCTGGAGCCTTTCCATCATTTACATTCACCAGCGAAAGGTTGGCATGTACCTCAAGGACTAATGATAATGAAAAATGTTGTATTAAAGGAGAGCAATCTTTCCTAACTTGCCTGCTAACACCCTGCACTCATTACAGCCTCCTCCCTACACATGCTCTTTTATGTCTGCCCTAATGCACTTCATTTTCAAGAGACTCTGACGTGCGCTGCTTCCGTGAGCGCTTTTTCTCTTCCTTGTTTCCAAAGCTGCCTTTGGTTGTCATAAACCACTCGCTTATGGGATACAAATGAGGCCCCAGGGTTTTCTGCAGTTTCTGACTAATATCAAGATCTGGAAAAAATATATTTAAAATGTATCTGGGGCAAGTAATTGTTTTCCATTTTCCTAGGGCAGGGTACTCGTGATGTTGTAGCTCAGGAGCCTCCAGCAACCTCAGCGTTTTTATTACAGTAGTGAGTAGTTTGTGTCATTGGCTCTTTCCTTGGCTGTCACGGTTTTTCAGCATATGCAGGAAAACTGTGTTCATGTTTTGACATTCTAGGAATTATTATGCTATGAGTAGTCAACAATAAACAGACATTTATAAGGTGTTTATAGATAAATTGTAATAATTCACTCCAAGTTGAGATTTGTAACTTCTTAGGAGTCAAACATGGTTTTGGTTTTGCTAAATACCATTTTAAAGGTGTGGCCTCTGCTGGGGAGACACCTCCAATCTTTGTCGTGAAACCTTCATTTTCCATTCAGTGGCTGTGCACTCCTCTTGTTTCTCTCCTGAACCCTCCCCCAGGAGTATTAATATTCGTAGCTGCATTCACTGGAAGGATCACAATGAGTAATTCTTTGCTCTCAATCCACCTTCTATTTCACAAGCAACTCCCACTGAACTCTTGACTCAATAAAATACATAAATACATTTGACTTTAAAGCGATCTAAAATATAGAAGAATAATGGAAAGGTTGGAAATGAGCTTATGAATATATGTAATGTCTCTCTGAAAAACTATTTCTGCAATTGATTTTAAGTGACCTGTGTCAAAATCTTGATGAAAATGGAAAAAAAATGTCGTGCAGACAGACAAAAAATAATTGAATAGTAGTTGCAGTTTCACAAAGAGCTCTGCTCCAGTAACTGTGACAGCAAATTGCTCTGATTAAGGCACGATAAAAGTATGTTTAGGATATAAAAGCATTTCATTTCAGTTGTCCTAAAGGATTTGTCTGTTAGACACACACTTTGTATTTGAATATGTATTTTACATTTTGAATTGAGTATGTCCAACTTGATTCTTCACAGCTCTATGAACTCTGTGTTCTGTGCCTCTTTCAAATTTAACAAAGCCTTCTTGAAAGCAGCTCAGCTACTTGACATTATGTTTTAAAATAAAATTAGGAGACTGACCTAGACAGAGGCTCTCAATAGAAAAGTGACTATTAAAATGATATGATGAGTTTTCTGGAAGGCAAAAAGGAAATTCAAATGCAAGTTAAATAAAGGTTTAAACTATCCCAAAGCTATCTATAGAACACTGAAAACTGAGTCTTGTTTAGTGTCGTCTGAAGCTCTTCAAGCAAGGTAAACATAATTTAGTTATTCCTATAACTGAACAGGAAGAAATCTACATAAACTAAAAGTGTATTTCAACATACTGCATCAAAAGACATTTGTGGCCTGCTCCTCTTTTAGATTGCATATCCCTGAGAAATAACAAAAATTTTCCAAAGGAAAATAAATTAAGAAGTCAATGTAAATTGAATGAACTCTGAGAAGAATAAATACCATGTTAGTCCAGTTCACCATTAAAAAGAAAACAAGAAAGCACTCAATAATACCAGTAAGAATTTCCATGGCTTTTAATCCAGGCTGGAAGAGAAAAGATGTAAATGCTGAGAAATTATACATTCCTCATACTAAGTGGTTGTTCTGGTTGAAAATAAAGGCGAGGGGAAGAGTATGATGGAAGGAATGAAATGCAAGTAAAGAGGAAGGTCAGGTAGGCTGAGGCTGAGGGTGAGTCTGGACAGAAGTGGAAGGAAACTTTGGGCAGTCCACAGTTAAACACTGGTGTTGACCTCAGTGTTCATGGTGGTATCAGGGTTACCAAACAGTTCAGGATGTCAGAAATACCAGTTGTTGATACTATTACACTGTTTGTGACACTCTGTGTTACTCAGCCTTATGTCACTTATAGACCTCAATGTAACACACTAAATTCTAGAAAATCCACTGCAAACCTGAAAATTGCCTCTTTTCTGTGCCCTGCACCAAGACCAAACTGTGCCACATGAGACTCATCAAAAACTAGACATCCTGGAGGATAGAGCTGTTTTCTTCTCATTAGCTGGTGTCATTTGGAGGTTTGGATTTAGTAGGAGAACAGCATTGATAACATACTGATGCTTTGTTTCTGGGCAGCCAAGGACTTGCCAGTTTCCCACACTCTGCCAGTGAGCAGGAGCACAAGAGGTTGTGGGGGAGCACGGCCAGGGCAGCTGACCTGAACTGGCCACAGGGACATTCCATACCACAGAACATCAAATTTAGCACTGGCCAGAGCCATCAGTCCCTGCTAAAGGGCATCTCTCAGTGGGTGGTGAGCTATTGTATTGGTCACCACTTGATTTTCTTGGGATTTCTTCCTCTGTTTCTTTTAATTACAATAATATTTATTCTTAATTTTTAATTTGTCCAATTATGAAACAATTCTTATCTGAACCCCTGAGTTTTTAATTATTTTTTTTTCTGTTTCTCCTGCCCACCCACCAGGATGGAGGGAAAGAGCAGAGCCAGCAGCTCTATGGTACTTAGTTGGGGTTGAACCACAGCAAAGTTCAAGAAGATGTAGGACAAATATTAATGGAAGCAGAGATCACTGAATTTAGACCAGGCAGACTTTCAGGGTCAGGTGGGGATTGCTGGGCTGGGTGTGGTTCCCTTCTTCAGTCTGGCTGCACAATGCTGGAAGCTGCTTCCAACAGGATCACTGTCCTTCATGTGCCTGAATTTAATGTAAACTGAAACATATGTTTGTTTACCATGAAATGCTCTGGGGCCTACTCTGGCAGCTCAGAAGCTGAACAATTAACAAAAAAGACATATTGTAGAATGCCTGAGAGGGAAAACTGCAAGTGGCAAGTCAGTCAGCCTGCCCAAGCCTTCCCTGCACTCTGTGGAGTTACATTGCAGAGTCCCTGCTCACTGCACACAGTGACTGATCCTCTGCTGACCTTTGGATAAGCCATAACAATGACTTGGTCAGCATATGTAGCATCATGTTTGATTTAAAAGAATGACAAGTTAAGCCAGGGACAGATCTCTACATCCTGCTATTCACAAATACCCCCCTGTTAATTATGTACCTTATACACTTCAGTGAATATGAAAGCGTTTTGCACATTTTTAAATTGTGAAAGTTCCCATTAAATTTTGAGCTCAAACAACACACCAAGATGGGCATTTAATCCTTCAAACTCTGATATTTGCAGGTCTAGGTCCTTGACTCACTTCTTTTTTATTTTATGGAAATTTAATGCAGAGCTTATTTCAATTCAAGTGCTACATGCCAGGGCCACATCAGAAATTGTTATGATTTTTCCTTTCACTAAGAAATAGAAAAATCAGAATATGAATTTAAAAGAAAATACTGAACCAATTTTATGTGTTTCTTAGTGGGACATTAGAGAAGGAAATTATATCTTCATGTAAATGTAAATTTCAACTTTATATTAATGAAAAATAGTGTTTTAACTGCATAAAAGCTTGTTGGAGCTTGGGATGAATCCAGTAAGGACACTTTAAACAAATATAATGCTCTGGTGAAATAGGTTTTTACTCTAAAAGTCATAATAGAAGAACCACTCTGAGTTCAGAGTGGTACTACATCTGTACTAGATCTGTTGTACTATTTCCTCCACTCTTTACTATGATCAAGCCTTTACATCCAAACCAACCTAGACAGCGGGAAGTAATAATGTTATAAAGCAAAAGGAACAGTCAGGATACCCCCAGTCTCTTGTATTTGTGGAGGGGAAAAGCCACAGAAACTTCTTAACTTTGTTGTTATTAATATTTGAGGTGACTAAATGAAGCTAAGACTCAGAAATGTGCCATCATGTTATGCCCCATGAAGGCAAATGAAGATATTTTTGCCAACCAACTTTGCAGATTGAAAGAACAATCAGAAAAGGAGAGCAGTGTGTAAGATTGGAAGCGGCCTGGATTCAGTAGGGTACAGATGAATCATTTGGAATTATCAGAAACAACGGAAGGAGGACTGAAAACAAAACTGGGAATAATGGTTTAGAGTTCATGAGGCAGTGAGGGAAGACAGAAACTGTGTCTTCAGAGTAGTCCTGGTTTCCTAACAGGCAAGATTGAGTCACTCAGAAACTCAAAAAAATCAAAATAAAAAAAGCAATCTAAAAATACTATTGTCAAACATAACATTCCTTTTCACCTTTTGTTCTATTCTGGTTTATAGAATAGCTGCAAAAGTAAATTTTTTTTCTCCCTCTGAACTTAAGGGTTAGAAACTTGGCTTCTGTTTTTTTAGTAAAAGTTCTGTCTTCATATTCTCATGTAATACCAGGACTGGTGAAAAACAGATATGCAGGCAGAGCTGGGGATCAGGAAAAAGAGAAGCTAATTGCATTAATTAATGTTGCAAACTTGCAACTAAAATGACATAACTATGGTCCCACTAGCCTTGTTCCAGTTATTCCCTTATTTTGAATTAATTTTCAAACATTGAGAGACACTTTAAAATTGGAAACTCAGTAGACTATTATAGAAAAAAATAGGTTATGTTGGTAACTCAGTGTAAGATGTTTATAATGATAGAAAAAACATTCTGTAGTTCAAATTTATACATAACCTGGCATAAATGCACTGTATCAGCAAACAGCAGTTCAGGGATTTGCACACATCACAGAATCACAAAATATCTCAGCTTGAAAGGGATCCATAAGGATCATAAAATCCACCTCCCTGACCCTCAGAGGACTATCTGACACTAAGCTATCTGATAAGAGCATCACTCAGACACTCTTTGAACTGTGGCAGGCTTGGTGCCATGCCCACTTCCCTGGGAAGGCTGTTCCAGTGACCAGAGACCCTCTCAGTGAAGAACCTGTTTTAATGTCCAGTCTGAATTGCCCCTGACACAACTTCATTCCATCTCCTCAAGTCCCATCTCTGGTCAGCAGAGAGAGGAGATCAGCACCTCCTCCTCCATCCCCTTGAGGAAGTTGCATACTCTGTTGGGGTCACCTCTCACTTCCCCAAGCTTATCAAGCCAAGTCACCTCAGCTGCTCCTCCCAAGTCCTGGCCCATCTTGGTCACACCCCTCTGGACACACTCTAAGGGTTTGATGTCCTTCTTATACCGAGGTGCTCACAGGACTCATGGTGAGGTCACACCAGTGCAGAGTAGAGAGGGACAATCACCACCTCTGACCAGCTGGTGATGCTGTGCTTGATGCACCCAAAGACACGTTTGGCCCCCCCTGGCTGCCAGGACACACTGTAGACTCATATTCAACTTGCCATCAACCCAGACCCTGAGATCCTTTTCTGTGGGGCTGCTTTTCAGCATCTTGTCACCCAGGTTTGTATATATAAACCTGCCTGCCTCATCCAAGGTGCAGAATCCAGCACTCACTCTTGTTAATTTCATATGGTTGGTGATTGCCCAGCTCTTGAGTCGATCCAGGTCTCTCTGAAAGGCCTCTCTACCTTTGAGGGTGTTCACAGCTCCTCCTAGTTTAGTCTCATCAGCGAATCCACGTCATTTGTAAAAGCATTAAAGGGTACAGCCCCCAAACCTGAGCCCTGGGGACCCCACTGGTGACTGGCTGCCAGCCTGATGCAGCCCCAAATACAATAATAATCCTGAGAGCTCAGCCTGACAGCCCATTGCTCACCCAATGCATTATGGACTTATCCACCTGTATGCTGGACATGGTACCGTGGGAGGCAGTACCAAAATCTTTGCTAAAATCCCAAACCACCACATCTACTGGTTTTCCTTAGTCAATTAGATGGGTGATCTTGTCATAAAAGGAGACTGAGTTGGTTAAGCAGGACGTGACCCTCACGAACCAGCACTTGGCAATGACCCTTGGCTGCATTCCCTCTCAGGTGATTTTCAGGAACTTCCAGAATAACCTTCTCCATAATTTTACCAGGCACCAAAGTGAGACTGACTGCCCTGTAACTGCCAGGGTCTTCCTTCTTATCCATTTTGAAAACTGGGGTAAGACTTTCTACCTTCCAGTTGACTGGAAACACAAGGAATCCCACGACTGTTGAAAAACAATGGAGAGAATTCCCACAATAACATCAGCCATCCCTTCCTGTACCCAGGGAAGATGAAATGAAAGTAAACACAGAGCATGAATTCTAAGAAGAAAACACACATCTAAATATTACACCATTCTTGGAGTAAGTGACCTGGAGTATCTTTGCTATGATGAACAACCCTGTAGGTGGCTTCATGGAACAAAAAATTGCGTGTTAAATAGTAGAAGTGCTTTAGAGACTACCAGTGATGTACCACCCTGAAAGGCAGAAGCCATTAACTGGAGTAAGGACAGGGGAATGTAACAGATAAATACAGATACAGAAAAGTAAACTGCATTGCTTATCTTGTAACATCTCTATGAATAGACAAATGGCCTTTCTTTCACAGGAACACAACAGAGAACTCTGTTATGGACACCAAACCATATTGCAAGCTTAACCAGATACTACATTTATAAGTATATTGTTGCTTTTTTCTTCATGGAGCAAATTTTTTTTTTCCCCTCCAATGGATAAACTTTTCTATCAGGAAAAGGTACTTGTTACAATGACACCAATGCTGGCAGAGGGCACTAATAAAGTTGGAGTGACCAACAATGAAATAAGTCATATAATGAAATGTCTGTTTAAGAAAGATGAAAACATTTTAATCAAATCCTGAGCAATTAATTATTGAATTACTTCAGCTCTGGTACAGTAAGCATTAGAGTACTTTGGTTTTGTACATTTTAAGGAGACAATACCTGCTTGAGGGAGGACACAAGTTTTGGAGTAGTTGAATCAGTTTGGGATGTGACTTTTGTTCTTCTTTAACCTGCATATGTGTTTATTATTTTTCTTAAGTCAATATAAGCTCTAATAAGGATATTATTACAATCACTATTAAAAAAAGGAAGACCAAGAAAAGAAGCTTTTTCATGACCTTGAACTAGTGCAGGAGGCTCTCAGGACTGCAGCCCTCTGTTAGTGCCACAGGGTGAAGTACACTTGTTCTTCTGATGTATCAGCTGTTGACTAAGTGCATGGTCATTCAAATTCACTGCATCCTCCCCGCTGTGTTCTCCTCTTTGCATTGGAAAATAGCTACGAGACTGTGTGTGTATGTCAGTGTAACTGCCCCCAACCCACAGCGTCATATCCTTTGAATTATTTAAGAATGGGTTTGAGGGATACACTGAAACAAAGAAAATGAAATAAATTGGAGGGTAGTTTTGTTTCTCAGGACACATCCTGTCTCCAAAGTGCTGATTCAGATCAGTGGAAGTGCTCAGTGTGTAAAATGCAGCATGCATATAAAAGTGAAGTCAGAAGTCAGGAGCAGCAGCAGATAAAACAAATACATTTGACTTTGTACTGAAGGGGACCAGGAGCAACTGCACTGGCACTTACAATTTATCAGGGGGAAAGGAATGATCAGCTAAAATATAAATACTTCCTCTGACTGTGCCTGAGGTTCACAGACAGCAAGGCTGGTTCTTACTTGGCTCCAGGCTTTTCATTTCACTGGGATGGAAACACAGACAGTTAAATATCTTACTGAATTTGGGGATTCATCTTCTGGGAATCAGAGTGATGCTGGAAGTAAGGACTAATAATTTCATTTTCATCACTCAAGAGCCACAAATCTGATTTAGATGTCTGCCTAAGAGTCTGAGTACCAGTGATAATTGGGTTGCAAATTACACTCCTCTTTGTTTACTATCTGGTTTATCTTAAGTTTCTTCTGCTATGTTGCATATGTTTACAAGGAAAGGATGATTAGTCTACAGTTTGTTCTGTAGATAACACCCAAATTGGGGATATGCTGGCACAACAGTTTTTGAAAACAGAAAACATTAGCAACAGTGACATTTGTTCTCTGTGTTTACATATATGTAGTGAAAACAGAGATGTCCTGATTTCAGACTATAGCTTGTATAGGTTGTCTAATACAGGACACCAGCAGATAAACTGAATCAGCAACTCACAGTTCTTTTAAGAAACATTCCCAGTCTTTGACACTGTTCCACACAACACAGTGGTCTTGAATACCAAGTCTGCCATTAGAAATACAGATGACTGAAATAATATATTTCTGCAGTAATTGCTGTCTTTCTCTCTGTGTACACACACACACACAAGCATAAAGCAGTCACCTACCATTAAATATTGCTGCTGTGCTCTGGTTGCAGTTCCAGCCTCAGTGGAAGTGAAGAGCCCCTGTGTCTCTGAGGCAAGGTGACATTAATCAGCTTGTGAGGGGCACTCTGCTTTTGGGAAAAGGAGTAGTGTGGGAGAAGCCCTGGAAGAGGAGAGTTCGGAAGCCTGGAAGAAGAACATTGAGACAAGTGTTCCTTAAAGTGAAGAGACTATTGTGGGATGTTAAATGAACCATTTGGTTCCTGGGGTTTGTGGTCATAGTTCTGTGTTTAACACCCCATTTGTTGTATAGGAATGTCTAGAAAATCCTCCCTTCCCTCATGGTTTAAACCCTGGATCCCTATTGGTTGTTCCAGTACAGCCTTCTTAGTATCCTTTAATACGAGATATGCAACTTGTTCCCGTATTGGGGGCCTACCACTGATATAAAGCACAGAAAAGATTTTTAAAAATTCCCCAGCTAATTCAGCCTGTCCTCTCGTAGAGGCCCATGACTATCACTGTTATGGTCATTATTCAAAAAAAGGTTGTTGTTCGAGTAAGGCTTGAATGTTGGAAATGAATGTTGTGTTGTCTCCAGCTCTATGGATATACCATCCAATTCATGAGAAGTGCATTGTGGCTCTATCCCCTCCTTCCACTTTGCATGCCCCTCCCTGGTCAGGCCCAGTTCCCAGGAATTCCCCTCACCACTCTGTAGGAAGGGCAGGTGAGCCCCAGTGAAGTGCCATTCCCAGACTCCAGGAGTGTGTCCTCCTTCCCTTTGTCAGGCTGCAAATGGCACTGGGACAGGGACACCCTGAGGGACTCCTGGTATCTGGAAGACCTCTCTGTTCCACCAGGAGAAGTGCAGCAGAGCAGTGGGCTCCTGACTCCAGCAGCTCCTGCAGCACAAGCGCCTGAGGGAAACATCAACCCTCCCACGGAACAGGATTAGAGGTGAAGCCACTGCCTAAAATCCCCTAAACCAGCCTGCAAATTTAAGATTGGGAACCCGCCTGTCTAAAGGCTATACAAAAATTTGAAAAGCCTTGTAACCCAATGTGGGCATCCAATGGATAAGGTTTCCTTACCTGCTCTCACAAAATGGATATAAAAGGATAGGAAGATGGTCCCTGGAAATCTAGAATATGAGGAATGGGGTGAAATAGGTGCGTCCCTATGGAAAGCTCTGTCAAGAGGGGACAGAGAGGCCTCGAGAGCCGTTATGGCATGGAGGCTGATTCTAGGAATATTAAATCAAAAAGCCATAAAAGACAGCAGAATTATCAGAAATACGGTTTAAAGAGTTAGAAAAAAGGGAATGCAGTCAATGACCGGGACAAGATCAGGAAAGGATTCATAGAGAATAAAAAAATGAGTGGAATTGATTGCTGCGTCATCCCAGTTGGTCACTCAAAATGGCGGAGGGCCGTGAGGCGGCTCCGATGGCAGCACACAAAATGGCGTCGCCTGTACCCTTACTCAAAATGGCGGCCCCAGCCCCACACCCAACATGGACGTGCCCATGGAGGCTCGGATGGTATATTCATGGAGTTGGAGATAACACAAAATTAATTTCCAACATTCAAGCCTTACTCAAAAAACAATCCTTTTTTGAATAATGACCACAACACTGATAGTCAATGGCCCTCTACAAGGGAAAAGGCCGAATTAGCTGGGGGATTTTTAAAAGCCTTTTCTGTGTTTTATATCAATGGTAGGCCGCCAATATGGAAACAAGTCACTTATCCCATATTTTTCTGTGTTTTATAACAATGATAGGCCCCCAATAAGGAAACAAGTCACTTATCCCATATTAAAGGATACTAAAAAGGCTGTAATGAAACAACCAGTAGGGATCCAGTGTTTCAGACCATGAGGGAAGGGAGGATTTTCCAGAGATTCCTATACAACAAATGGGGTGTTAAACACACAACTATGACCCAAAACCCAGGAACCAAACAGTTCATTTAACATCCCACAATAGTCTCTTCACTGTAAGGAACACTTGTCTCAATGTTCTTCCAGGCCTCCGAACTCTCCTCCTCCAGGGCTTCTCCCACCTAGCAGATGCAGAGCTGATCCTTTTGGAGGGACTCAGTAGGTACATCCAATTCCTGTTGAATCTCTGTGACAATATATAAACATCATGGAATGGTCACATGTGGAGTCACACAAGGCAATTTGGACTTTGCCTCATGTGCCAATTTTTTAGGGCGAATCCTATCACCAAAGCACTCAAGCTCTTTTAAGGTCTATTATCAATGAGATCTGTGGTTGCCAAGAGTACTCCATCATTTTTCCATCTTATCCTCTTTCCTATAGAAGTGTGAGTTTAATATTTTGAAATATATTTTGGCTGGGGCCTCTCTTCCCCCCGGTGGAAACACTGGTAAAGGGTGTTCAATGAAGGAAAAGGTTTCTCACAGTTGTGGAAGACATTGGAGTTTATGTTGGTCCTTATTTCTTAGGAGAAACTTTTTCATGGTTTTGAACCACCCCTCCACGAAATGTCTTGTCTTATACAGGTGAGCTATATCTTTATGGTGGAAGGTTCTGTTGCAGTGGAGGAGATAGTTTATGACTGAAATCTTTATCTTGGCACTTCAGGCCATCTATTAGCTATGCTGGGCTTATGCCATGAAGCACTTTAAGCACAAAAAATCCAGTGTGACACCAGGTCATTTAGTCTATTCAGTCACATTTTTCCTATGTAAAAAAAGAACAATTTTAACCTAGACTTTTCATTTTGATTTGACATCCTCAGGCAAAAATTAGTATATAAATTCAGCAGTATTGTATGTTAACTTACATTTGACAGGGATTAAAAGCAGCAACTTGCAGAGTATGAAAATTTAATGTCTGTAATATACTTGAAACCTGTGTATGGTTAAGGCTGTGCATGCAAACAGAGTGCATCATATATCTGTTGTAACACATACACACATACAAAGCTTTTACTATATAAACCATATTAAAATTACTGCCTTTTCTAGCAAATACCATTTCTGTTATGCTTTGCCAAAACTGCAGATGAGAGAAATATTTTACTGTTTTTTTCATGCCTGGATTGACTGTTGTAGAAGTATATAAGGGACTTCTGTTCCAGAAGAAGTATTCAGGATGAATCAATAAATTCTAATGTCTTCTGTGCTGCTTTCTGCAGTCTCCATTTCCTTCTCAGTCTCTCATTGCAAGGTTGTTAGACTTCTGCATTCCAGCCAACTAAATTAACATGGGCAGATTTTGTTTTTCCTTTTGTCTGCAGAAGGCTGATAATCAAGTTTGAGAATCCAAGAACATCCTCATACTGATGTTGTGATTTTTATTGGATCTGAATATAATCATTTGCTTGACAATATTAATTGTTATTAGACAAAGAATAAAAATTGCATTTCAGCAGAATTAGTGCAAAGCTCCTCTGATAAATAATTAAAATAATATACATTATTATTCTGCAGAGTAAAGAAGTACTCAGTATCTCCTTTTCTCACTGCATTTGAGGAAGAGCTTGTGATTCTGTGATGAAATCAAGACAATTTTAGATTCTTGTTCCAGCTAATATAAGCTAAAGTCATGGGATGCTAAAGACTGATCCAGTATAAACTGATTATTGGATCAACAGTGCAGAAAAACCAAGCAAACAAAACAAGTGATAGATTTACTTCAACTTATACACTTTATACCCATTCAGGTGTTGTCCAGCAACTTCATTCTAACTTGATTCTGGAAAATAGTTGACTTGTTGTCTCACAGCTGGCATGAAGCCAACATAAAAATTAATGTCATGTTAATTTGACAAAAATACAATTGCAGCCACTTATCTGAACCAGACTGAATGTTCACTTTCCATTTGTCAATGCAGATATATCAGATAGAGCAAGTGCAGGCTTGTAAGAACAAAAGTATGGCCTGGCTGCAAGTAAAACTTCCATGATCTCAGAAGAATTATATGACTGTTCTTCAAAGCCACTCTCAAAGAGTGCTGTAAAAATGTAATGCTATTTTTTCACCACTCTATTCGTACTCCAACCTAACATTTATTTGAGAATCCTAACCCTGAAGTTTAAAGGAGAGGGGAAAAAACCCACAATGTTTACAGCCATTTCCTTCCCATCCCCCAAGAAAAGTCAGCTGCCATGGCAGAGAGCAGAGGGCAAGGTCTGCAGCGTTACCTCTGCACGCACCTATCCATTTCAGAATCTGAACTGCCATTCTCTTGCAAGGCAATAAACACAGTAATATGTCTTGGATGAGAAGCAAGAAATAATAGGATTTGCCAGGTAGCAGACAAAAAATAAATCTGCCTGGAAAACACGCAACAGGGTAATCTCATTACGAGAGAACATCCAGGAAATTAAAACTAAAAATGCAATATGAATACGTTTAAGCTAAAGACTGTTAAACCCCCAAACACATTTGTATCAAGAGTAAAATGACAAATGACTGCTACAGTGTAGTCCTCCCCTTGAAAAGAAGTGGTGGTTTCTGGTGTTCTGTGGATTCATTTGCAGCCTCTTCATTGGGTAAATCTTCTGCAGGTGTCTTAAGTTATGTAGCAATGGCAAATATATTCTGGTGGTGAGAAAAAAATCTGAATAAAAGTATGTGTCTTTTATGTATCTTAACTGCCACACTAAAAGGGCTTATGTAGAAGTTCTCAGTGTTTTCTAAAGCATATTGTCTTTGTCTTTTATTGAACTCTAGAAACAGTAAACTAAATAAAGTGTTTCTGACGAGAATACCAACTGGTATTTGTCTGTGCAATGAAGCATTAAAAATCACCCTCTTTGCAGATACTTTTTTCATTTTTCTTTTTTATAATTCTGTAAATGGAAATCTATAGTTTGAATAACAAACCTTCCTCTTCTTGAGCTCATGTTGGTTGTCCTCAAAAGAAATGAGAAATATTAAAGTATTTAGAAGCAATTGCTTCCATTTTCTCAGGTTTTCTTCTCTCAGTTCTTCTGCCTTACAGAATTGAACTGTGCAGAAATGAGCAACAGTTTAATGAAACTTAAACAGACCTTTTTTTTATGTTTAATGTGGGTTTAAATATTTCCAAGAGTCATTGTGCTGGATTTTATGCCCAAGAAGTTTGTCTGCTTGTGCTGTTTGTCACCTCCTGAGTCTGGCTGTGCCAGCAGTGACTGGATGTCACCTCGTGGTCAAGCCCTAGCTGGCAGCCAGGCTGAGTTTGTTTTCTCCATGCCATGAGCCAGTTCAGCTCTCAGCCACGCTGACCATTTCTCACTGCGCTTCTTCTGGGAAACACACAATTTTTGTAGCAGTATTTTGTTGGTAGGACCTATGTCTCAGCTCCTTTCAACTGTGCAGCAAAGTCCTCAGCAGATGGAAATTACATCCCTTTCACCCCATCCTGTCCAAATGCTGTGTTTTTGCTCCACCACTTCAGCCCTTGAAGTTTCGACTCTGTTTCTAAGGAGAAAAAATAATTTTTTATATATAGATACATATGTAACCACAGTAACTGTGAGTTTTCTTATTCCAAACTTTGAAAATAGATTTTTTTTTTTTTTAGCTCTGGAGTGAGCCCCAGAATCACAGAATATGCTGAGTTGGAAGGGACCCAACCCTTAGCCCTGCACAGAACCACCCCCAGAGTCACTTCCTGTGCCCCAGAGCATCATCCAAACACACCTGGAGCTCTGCCAGCCTTGGGGCTGTGCCCACTGCCCTTGGGAGCCTGGTCAGTGCCCACCACCCTCTGGGGGAAGAGCCTTTCCCTGAGATCCAACCTGACCCTGCCCTGACACAGCTCCAGGCCATTCCCTGGGGGCTGTCCCTGCCCTGACACACCTCCAGCCCTTCTCTGGGGGCTGTCCCTGCCCTGACACAGCTCCAGCCATTCCCTGGGGGCTGTCCCTGCCCTGACACAGCTCCAGCCATTTCCTGGGGGCTGTGCCTGATCCCACAGAGCAGAGATCGGTGCCTGCCCCTCCTCTGCCCCTCCCAAGGAAGTTGCCCCTGCAATGAGGTCTCCCCTCAGTCTCCTCTTCTCCAGCTGAACACCCCAAGTGCCCTCAGTGCCCTCACTCGCTGCCTCTTCAGGTCCTGAACCATCTTCATTGCCCTCCTTTGGACACTGTCTAAGAGCTTCATATCCTTTCTATATTGTGGTGCCCCAAACTGTGCACAATATTCAATAATTCTATGCAGTCAGAACTGGCTGTATGAATGTAGCTTCAATGTGCCAATTAATTCAGAGTAATTGTACCAGCTAATATCACTTCGAAATTAATCTTCTCTTTGCTTATCACTTCACTGAATCTTATAATTGTCCAAGACTTTGTACAGGAAAGCAGACCATCACTCAAGTTAGCCTATACAGGTTGTTGAAGACACACAACACTTCAGGCAGCCTTGGAAACAAATATTGGGGATTGTCACTTCAAACACCACTGACTAGCAGTTTAAAGGAATGGATGACCTTGGGATTCAGCTGCTTATCACAAACACTTCTTGCTGTGAATTAAATTGAGCTGAAAGCAAATAGAATGGCATAGATACAAAATCCAGAAGAAGCCATAAGAATGCAAGGAGGAGATGAATAGGGAGGGGAAAAAATAGAAAAGCAAAGAAAATACCTGCTTATTTCTGTCTCCTGATGATTCTGCTATCAAGATTCTATATGATTAGGGCAACAAGCAGGCAAATGTCTCACAGTATTCCAGACCAAGGATCATGACTCTCATGCAACCCTTGTTTTTCAGGCTGTATCATGGGAATAGATCCTAAACTCAGCCTATTCCACACTGTATTCACAGTCCAGTTAAGTCTTTGGAATATGGTATCATCTAAACTCAGCTATCTCCTCCTTATATATAACTTTTCATTAACCTATTCATTACAGTTTATTCCGTCTTTGTAGGTGCTAATACCAGAGTTATGACCAAAAGACAGCTTTTATCATGTCAGACAGCCAAGGTGAGATTAATCTCATGTAATTTAGAAATTTAGAATGCTAGAAATGTGTAGAAATCTGTCCCTTAGATACCTTTGGGTTCCTTTGTGAACAAAGAACAAAATATCTATTTTTGATGAATGACCAATGTGCTTTATTTTGGACATCTACATTCAGCCAAATTACTCCAGAGGAAAGCCAATTTCTTTCAAGTGAGTATAGAGCAAGTGCAGGGTGGCCAAATTACTCTCAGTCATCTGTATTATTAGTCAATAAATCCTTCCTTCAACAACCTTTCCTGGGTTAGTCAAGCCTTCAGCAACCTGTTTGAGCTGTACAGAGCATAACATTCTTTCCTAAAGGTCTGGGAAATGTTTAATCCCAAAGAAAATCTTTCTTATACGTGAGCATCATTGTTTACACACGTACACGTTACTCCTACTTGTTCAAATTAAATGATCAACAGTTGTGCATTCAATTAATGACAGGGATTTGCTTGCAAACAGGCACAAGAGTGACCTGTGCTATTGTCAGACCCTGTGCTGGCAAACAGGGTGCTTCAGTACCTCTTTCTAACAAGGGTTCCTTCTGCCTTTTCTTGGAGTAAAGGCAGCACAAGGTAACGCTTTGGGTCATTAGAGTGGCGCTCCAGATTGTTCCCCACAAAGCATCTGTGCCTTATGTGTGGTAACTTCAGTAGTTACAGCGTGAATTGCAGCTGCAGCTGTTATCTGTGTTGTGTCTTCAACTGTCATGTACAGTTTTATACAGAAACACAAATCCCAGAGGGATTAAGCTAAAATGTCAGCAATGAGGAAGGAGCACACGGAAAACGTAACAGTGAACAATTTCTTTTTCATGTTTAAAATAGCATCCCTATCTTATCTCGAGGAGAAGTAATGAGAACTTAAAAACATATATCTTCAGTTTTTCCCCTTCTTTTTGCTGGAACTTGCTTTTAAGAAATCAGTGTAACTGAAACCAGCTTCTTCTTCAGAGCATGTTTTTCATCATAGCTTGGGTATTTCAAGAGTATCATCACCTTCCTATTCCTCTGAGAACAGCTAAACCTTGGCTGCAACTTAGAATCATAGAATCATAGAATGGATTGGGTTGGAAAAGACCTCCGAGATCATCGAGTCCAACCCTCGGTCCAACTCCAGTCCCTTTACCAGATCATGGCACTCAGTGCCACGGCCAAGCTCAGCTGAAAAACCTCCAGGGATGGGGGAATCCACCCCCTCTCTGGGCAGCCCATTCCAATGCCTGAGCACTCTCTCTGCAAAGAATTTGTTTCTGCTCTCCAACTTCAATTTCCCCTGGCAGAGCTTGAGCCCATCGTGCCCCCTTGTCCTATTGCTGAGTGCCTGGGAGAAGAGATCAACCCCCACCTGGCCAGAACTTCCCTTCAGGTAGTTAGATAGGTGTCAGATGAAGAATTTTATATGAAATAAATGCTTCTAAACCATTTTAAAGGGACTGAGAAAAATGTAAAGATAGTTCAGGAAAAAAAAAATTTAGGTTTGCTTTAAAAATGCCTTTTGTGGATGCATTAAAATTCGAGGTGAAATAGTAACTATTGTCAGGGAGGCCATCTGGTTGTAGGAATTAGCTTCTAAATTGAGACTGATGTGCATCCTCATCTGGAATCTGTAATTCAGGACCTTGTGCAGCCCCAGTGCTGGTGGGGTGAGAGGCAGAAAAGGCCTTGATGCTGTGCAAGAACTGCTGAGCAGTCACCAAACTTTCCTGGCCTACAAACACTGTGCCCAGCAGCACAAAGGCAAACCCAGCCCCATGCCAGCTACTGTGAAGGAAATTAATTGTGACCCACCCAGGGAATTTACATAAATCTGCTTCATATACACAGTTATACCAAAGTCTTATACAAAGAGCCTGAAATTTGGTATGACTTAAGTAGCACTGTTCATAAAACCTCAAATGATTTTAAATTCTGAAAATACATGTAATTATTGCAATGAAGAATTATATTTTTATAAAATATTTTACTATAATGCATTCAAGTAATCATTTAGAGGTTAATTGGACAGATACCTCTGGTTAATCTTCGTTAATTTGGAAAATTACAACAAAAAATACAGTTATTTTAAGTCTAATACTTTAATCCATCAGAAAATTTTCTGATGAGATTGACCATTACTTTTGTTATATAAAAAATTAATTTTAGATAAAACTGGTGTTTAAATGATGAAAGGAATTATATTTGTTAGCATTTGAATTAACTTTGATTCCACTATTTTACCAAAGGTCATGGAGTTTAATAGACATTGATGAAGTCTTATATTCAAGTGACCTACAGTTGACACTAATAATGACAAAAATCTTCCTTCTGGAAGAAGAGGATTACTGTGGTAGACCTTAAATAACTCAGCATTCTCAGTGAGATGACCTTGTTATTTGCATTATTCATGGTATTTCCGATGGTAAATATGAAGGAATATCAAGAACTGGTGCTGACAGTGAGATGCCCAGATTCCATGTAGAACTAAGCATTTAAAGGAGCAATCAGGCTGCATATACATACTGCAATATGCTGTGGCTGTGAACTCTGGTCTAAATAAATTCTTAGGAATATTTCTGAAACTTTTGGGTTGTGTTTTTGTTGTTCTTTGAAGATTCTTTGCTCTGGTCAAAACTTGTGAGAGGTAGAAATTTGGTAAAATGCAATGAGGAGATTAATTGACCAGTGGGAAGAAAAGATGTGTGAACACATTTTGGTGAATTAAAGACAGGAACAATGAAAGTAGGATAATTTTAACTGCAGTACCAGAACTTGGTGTCATGACATCGTGGACACTATGAGAGAGACACAAAGGAGGGGCTGAAGTTTCCCAGCGTAAGACAGGAAGGAGTAAGGAAGCTGGCAAAGATTCTGGGAAGGGGTAATAGCTTAGCCTTGGGCACTTACCCTGTACTTGTTCACTATGCATTGAAGACATACAAAACCTTTCAGATTTCTGGGCACTGTAAAAGGTTCTCTTTTCTGTTTGTTTAATCTGCAGATAAAATGCCTGCGAAGTCCCCAGCATGTGCTGGCCCCAGCTTGTACAAGAAGCAGCAGAGTGGCACAACAAACACCCCTGTGTCCCTTGGGTGAGTGTGTCAGCAGCACATCACTTCACTGGTCTGTTCTAAAACCTGTGTGGGGGCTGAGGGATGGGCAGCCAAACAGGATATTTTGCAAAGCTGGGCTTCTTCTCATTTCCTACAGTACTTGGGATGTGCTGGAAGGCAACCCCCCCCCTCCCCCCCCAGAAAAAGAAAACAATCAAAAAACCCCACCAAAACAAAGTAGCTCAAACTTAAGACATAAACTATATGTAAAAATGTTAAAGGTGAAGTACAAACTACAGTTTGTCCACAGAAAACAGCTAATTGCAAGCATGGAAAATACGTGACTTTATACAACCCTCATTACAAATCAAAATCCACTGAACTTTTAAGTTCTTAACTTTGCAGCCCATCTCACTCCATACAGAGAAAAATCCAATTTCCTTCAGCGTCCCAAAGCTTGAGTTAAACAGTTACTGTTGTTTCCACTTCTCCTGAACCAAATGTTTTCCCTTTAAAAACTACTGGCCAGATAAGGGTAGAACATTCCAACATGTCCAGGGTTTTCTCTGTATTCAGAATACCTAGAAACATTGAAAAAAAAAAAAAAAAGGAAGTTAACAAATTCAGACAATAGCCAGATGCAAGTACTCTTTACTAAAGGAACCATCAGCTATAAAAGTCACATAAGTTATGAATATGAGCATCCATATGCTTAGGTGCAAACTACTGCTCCTCTATGGCAAATGTCTCTCATGCTCTTATTCATACAAATGAAGTTCAAGTAAGCTCTGTGTTGAATTAAGAGGGGACTAAGAACTTATCCTCCAGAGTAAATCTCTCAACATCTTTACATTTTAAACGTATATGCTCATCTCCCAGAGGTAAGCAAACTGATGCACACTGTTCACCTGGAGCCTACAAGTTAGGGATAAGTCCTGAACAGGAGATCAACCCCAATTTGTTGGAAATGTGCTCTTATTGTGTAGTCTTTACTATAAAATCTCTGCTGCTACTACTGCAGAGCCTCGGTTTGTTTTCTGTTCCTCTGTATCCTTTTCCCTCTGTGTTATGCATAGGTATGAACAAACATGGAAGAGTAAACAGGCTTTTGGGGAAGGGCTGTGTGTGGCAGTGGGCAAGGAATCTCCACACTGCAGTGCATCATGTGTGGAAATAGGAGAGTATCATATGAACAACACAGGTGTAGGCTCTGAAGTACAGTACGGATGGGGGGAAAGCAAAGAAAGCTGTTTGAGGATGACCTCAAGTTAACCCTATGAGGTAATACAGATAGAACCTTAATCTGCACACTGCAAAAGTAATTGAGCTCATATTTTAAGGCACCTGCACCACCACCTTTGTTTTCACAGTATGTCGGTATCTGACAAATAAAACAACTATGATTTTTCTGGACTTCATTAGCAAATGAATCCCGATTGTGTAAAAGAAAATTGCATTGTTTTATCTGAAAGGAAACCTCAACAACTTAGATAATGGCAAACAGTAAGGTTTGTCTGTAATTAAAAATGAAGAATTATATTGCAGAGAAAATTCTAAGTATGAAATAAGTAGTCTTCAAAATTGTAGCAGTTTGATATCTGGTCTGTCAGAAAGAGTCTGGCAAGGACTTTCTTCTTCATAGAAGAAAATGATGTATTCAGATAGGTGTGTAGATAGATGTAGTATTTTGAGGTTACATTCATCCTATGCTATTTCCTTGTCATGCTTAGTTTACCAGCAAAACTACAAATTATTTTTCATTTATTTTCTCCTGTTCCTAGCCCTGGAGGGTCAAACTACTTTAAGAAAATCAAACTCTATTGTCTTCTTGGATCTATCTATCGTCATTCTGAAATTGCCAACACGAAGACAACCCTGATCATGCTGGTTTTTGTTATCAGGCTGTTGTTGTTTATAATTTATGAAGCAGAAGGACCCTTTGGGGGGGGGGGGGGGTTGTTTGTTTGTTTTCCTCTCCATAAGCTTCACTGATCCTGTAGGTCTGAGAACAGCATTAATTTTGACTGGTATGCTAAATAAACACAATTTTGCAGTCATAGGTGAACACTTATCAACACCGGGGTGTCACTTTGAAGAAGCAACTTTTCTAACCTAATACTTTGAAGTTATTTTTCTTTTCCAATAGTAAATACAACACATTGTAAATCTCAGGGTAGATTCAGCCATTAGTGTTTACAGGTTATGAAAGCAGCATGTTTCAATTCTGGGGCCAATAATTCTGCTTTGGTGAATGCCTGCTCATTTTTTATTATGTCTTTTTGTCTTGTAAACCTACTGTTTGGCTTACTAGCAACTTCCTGAGCTGCAAATAATTGTCACTCAGAATGTTCGTTGTCATGTACTATACCGACTTGGCAGACAGAACAGCAGTGTGTTTTCACAGGAAATGCAAGTTTAGGGAAGACAGAATTCCCTGGACTTGAAGTTGGCAGATGCTTTCTAGGGGAGGAATTATATAGCCTTTTACAAGGAGATCTGAAATACTCATTCTGGAGCAGTAATAATCTTTGATTTGGGACTAGGTTGCAGATCTTTAGTTTGAAGCCCTCTGGGTCTCCTACAACATCCTGAAAATCTCTTACTAATAACCTACATAGTCCAGTGACTCTATAGTCCTCAGATGGGTGTGCTGACCAAACCTTGTCATGAGCACGTGGATTGGAGTCAAGGGTGGCATAGATCTATTCCCATTTTGTGCAGGAGACAGGCTCCTGTGTTTAAGTGAAACACTAGACTGAAATCTCACACACGTAAGACAACTCTTATGTGCATTTGCAGAGCATTAATTTGCAGTGAGGAGGGGGAGGGATGACATCTCACTCACCTTTGCTAGTAGAAAAAAGTATTTGGGTCATCCATCAGTATTCATTTATCAAAGCATGGACCAGGCTACAGGGGTACACCTACAGACAAAGGCACAGGCAGGTTAAGAGCTCACTCAGCCCTTCCTCTGAACTGTCCCAAGGAAGTGTGACCTCTCTGTGGGCCTGGTTTACTTGGGTGCAATTCCATGTTAAATGTACTTACAAGATAAGATGTATCAATATGAGAGTTGGTCATCTCCACCCAATATACAGATGAGTGAAAGGAAGATCCAAGTGTATGTGCTCACCTAGACAGACAGAAAATGTGCCTTACAGAATGCTGTTGTGGATGTTTGGGTGGGAAGAAGTGAAGTCTTTGTCCTTGGTAAGGTCACAGAGGTGGCTGGGTTCCCTGAAGACTCTCGGGGTCAGCTGGGAGAGGTTTATCTGAGTGGAAGAAAAGGGTAGCTGGAGTAGCAGAGAGTTTGTCTCAGCCAGCTGCTTCTCTCTTCAGTGGGAGGTAGGAGACGACAGTGACAGAAGGCTGTAGCATCACAGTTGTTGATAGGAGTCTTCTCACCCCCTTTTCCTTCATACCTATGAAAATGGTGGTGTTTTCATCCTACTTTTCTTCCCTATCCATTTGATAAAGAAAATGTTACCTCACTTACCTTAATCAGAGCTATTGAAACAAATATGGATAATGTAAAATCAGATGGTAAGCTCAAAGCTTCATTCCCTCTTTCCTTCCAAACTGTTTGTGGAAAGCTTAGGTACATTATGACTCTTAAAAAGCCTATTTTCCCATGTTTGAAAAACAAGTTGGTGCTACTGCACAGGAATTATATATTTAGCAAGTGTGCATTTTATTTTTAAGCTTCAGTAAGCAAACCAATATTTCTGACACTGAAAAATGTGTCTTTAACATTGTTACCATACCTTCCAAGTGTACAAGTTTGTTATAGCTATCTTCTCATTTTTTACATTGGCCTTCTTTGCCCTGGGTGGAAAAAAATAGAGCCACTAATGACATGTATTATAAAGTTTAATCAACCGTAAAGACTATAAATGAACACACAAGTGTAGTCATTACTTGATTAATTACTTCAATAAAATAATCAGTCTTCTACATACATCAGCATAATATTCAGTGGTGACTAGAAGAGACTGTGCAGAATCGAGGACAGCCTTCAATTCCTCCATCAAGCAGAATTTCCTGTCTTTCCTTCTGTTTGGCTGCAGAATCTGTTTTGATTTGAATATTTAACTTGAATGAAATTCCTCCCTTTCACAGCAGAATATTTTCACCCTAACATTAAATTTAAAAATAGGTAATGAAACATCTTCTCTGAACTTTTACATTCACTATTATGTGGTGCCCTCACAAGGCTATGCAAAAGAGTCCGTATTAAAGAAAGTATGTAGAAAATTATGCCCACGGGAATTACACTGAAGTTCATACACAAAATGGCTCAATTTCCTTGACTGAAAGTTCTATTCAGTCAGATCTTGCTGTATGATGAGGTTTTATTAACTAAAGTATGTTCCCTAAAACTGAAAACTACAATTTCTATCGTAGTGCAGAAGTTTTTACATTGCTGCACGCAGAGACCTCTGCCAGGTCTCAGGCATATGAGCATGTGATTTCCTGTGAGATGTCAGGGAAAAGCAGGATAAGGCTGCAAATTTACTGAAAACATCACAATGTAAATCAAGAACAGCAGATTTTGACCCTGAGAAGTTCCACGGTTAAGACATGAAGCTTTAGACTGGGACATGCACTCTGATATCAGTAGACTTGGGCTCTGAGGGGTCAATGACGTGCCTTTCCTAACACTCCAAAAGTAGCAAGTCCTTTCTGTCCTGGCACCTTTTCCCTGGGAGGAATCTTCATCCATCTTCAATTCTTGGCTGAAAAATGGCAATTTCCCAGCCCCACTGGTGCCAAGGGACAACTGAGCTTTGCGCCAAGACAAAAGGTGGCAGCCTTGGACTCTCAGGTGCCAATGATGCAGCCCCATTAACACTAGAAAAGGAACAATCCCTTTGTGTCCTGGCACCTTTTGCCTGGGAGGAATCTTTGTCCATCTTCAATTCTTGGCTGAAAAATGGCAATTTCCCAGACCCACTGGTGCCAAGGGACAACTGAGCTTTGCGCCAAGAGAAAAGGTGGCATCTATATAAAGGGAACAGTGCAGAGAATGCCTTGGTTAGTCATTACACCTAATTTTCTACTATACGAGCCCTCATTTTCAGTTCTTCCTAACTATGTTATTTCCTAAATGAAATTCTTTTTAAGTTGGAAAACATTGGGTTTTTTTTTAACTGATATGGCTGTAATTATTAAGTTCAGTTTTCCACAGCTTTCTGTGGGGTTTTTTGAGTTACTTAAACACTAAAAATGTTGACTTTTTTAAGCATTATTTTTTGTGGTACAGGAAATTTACAAACTGCTGTAAAGTGATTTGGTGCCTCAGAAAGCCTGGAGAAATATTTAGGAACAGTGTGTGTCTATGTGTCTATGTTTTCCTCCATTTTTGCTTCTTATTATTTGAGTTATTAATAAATAGTTTATCCAGAGAGGAGTGAAGATTTAGTTCAGCTAACTATTCTCAGTCAGTCCTGAGAGATATCTATGTGAGCTCTGCCAGGGGAAGCTGCTCACCTGTCCTGTTGTGCAATTCAGCACAAGTGAAGTTGCTCTGCCAAGACACATCCCCAGATGAAAACTGAGGGTGCTCAGACTGCGTTAAGAGTCGGATTCAGCTTCCTCACAGGCCAGAAATTTCTGTGGTCCTGTGACACACCTGAAGGGTTTGCTGAGGAGGATTTAATCTTGACTCACTCTTTACCCATTTCCTGAAAATGCCAATTTGGACTAATACGATGATGGAGGAAGCACCCAGCAACTTGCATAATATGGCATAGAGAATTCCCAGTGTATTCCTTAAGGAGCATCCGATCTCTGTTGTGAATAGATTGCTGGCAAACCTCTGAGAGAGAATTAACAGGACTCTGTGTAGAATTATGGTGTGTTTATAACAGGGAATGCCATATTAACTTACGTGTCTGCATCTACACACTGGCAGGACTGCCTGCTGGTCGGGTCTGCTCCTCTCAGAGAAGGAGCTCTCCCATTTCTGCAAGATCTGTGCTGTTTCCTACATGTCACTCATTTATTTTGGAAGAAAGGACAGAGAGAAGACAGAAGACTGAAATTTCTTTCTTTCTTTCTTTCTTTCTTTTTTTTTCATGGAGAAACTAGATTGAAACAACAAAGAATTTTCTTTGTCTTGTGCAAGGCTTTTCTGTGCTTTCAAAAAGTCACATCCTACTTAGCTCTTTGACTCTGGTGGACCCACATTATCATAATGTGAGGGCCAAAAATTCCTTAAGATGTATAGATAAAAGCTGGACTAGGTTTACTGTGTGGGTATCTCACTGGGATTCACCACACTGGAGACAAACCTGCTGTACTTGGGTAGGAACTAAGAGTGCACTTGGATGACATGGAATCTACTGTTAGAGTGAGGAAATTTGCCTTCGTAAAAGTCACTATTACTTTTCTAAACTCTAAAGTCTTTTCTGTTTGGTTTGGATAATCTGTACTGACAGCCTTCTCCTCAAGGTAGAGATGAACAGACAAACAGCAAAACCTGTGTCAAGGATTAAGTCTTCAGAGAAAATAAGGATAGAGAATGAAAATTATTATTTCCATTGGTGTCTTTATGAAGTTTTACAGTTGACAAGAGAACTCAGCCACTAAACTGACAGGATTCTGAACTTTGTTTCTAGATTGTTACTCTGACCTTTTCTCCATTAAGATTATATACAGCGGAGCATGGTCACAGATTAATTTCCTTTAAGTTCATGTAAATGACAAAAGCCAGCACGTGAGAAGTGTGTTGTTGGGACAACAAACATGCATTGCCACAGCCCTTCTTACACTCCCTAACAGCAAACAAATCCCCTCCAAGGCTGCCTCCGCCACCTCTCCGGAGCAATGAAGGTGCTCGAAAATATAAGCAGTGAATGGGGAGCAGCAGGTTATTTGTCACTTGTGCTACTTAGTAGTTGTATATTATCACTTTTGCAAAGCATATAGAAGTAGATGATTAACAACTTTGCAGAAATAGAACCTGTTTTGAGTGTGCCAGAATGTGGCCTTGAATGCCAAAATTCAGTGTGTTATTGAAGTGCTTGTCCCCAGAAAGCAAAGACCCCTGTGGCTATTTTTGTTACCTTGAATATAATAGCTTGACAAAGAATTTAAATTATGTTCTACACTATAGTAATTTCATCAGAATTCTTTATATGCTTGAAATATGAAAAAATGGAGATATTCAGTACTAGTACTTAAGTAAAAATCTGTTCAGGGATTTAGAGCTGTTGAAATATTACAGTATATTAATTCTTTTGAGATCATATGTTGCTTTTCTTGTCTTTCTACAAAACATGGAATTGAAGGAGAAAATCTGACAGCAGTTTGTGGTACACCAAAAAGAAAAAGAAGTAATCAGGAGCACCCATGTTAATTATGTTTGCAAAAGGCATGTTGCTTTTGGTGTCTAATTTTAATGACATCCATGGAGATGTACATTATTTTAGGATCTTAAGAACTGAGAAAAAGCAGGAACTGAATTTTATTTTCAGTTCAGTTTGCAAATAGTCCAATAATACCAACAGGTCTTGTATAAAAGTTCAAGACAAGCTACTCTTGTACATGACAATAACAGCTCCTTGTAACTACTATTTGTGAATATAAGAGGATCTTCTGGGTCTGTGAAATAATTACATCAATTATAAAGTGGCACCAATATATTTTAAAACTGAAGTTTATATCCTGAAGAATCCTATAAAAATTACCCTCACAGGCCTCAGAGTGCAGCATGAAGATGGATTTTGCTAAGTGTACAAGAGCAAACTTTAAAGCCCAGGAACCCTACAGAGGTGTCCTATCCACAGGTTGCTTTACAGATACAAATTCTCTATTCACTTGCCATAAATCATTAATGTCAGATTAACTTCAGTAGCTGAATCCATATCCCTCTCATAAATGATTAGCTACTTTATGTTTAACACATTGCTATAATAAGAATTATTTGCATGTTGTTCATAGGCATTTACTGGCTTTACTGGCAAAAATTACAAAGATGGAATATGAGTTGTGAAACAAACAGTTGCATTGTAGATATTCCCTTTCTCTATACCTTTGAGAAATATTAATCATCTTGATAAAAATTTCCTCTCCTTGTCTTTTTGGTATTCATTTTTTGCTTATGCAAAGCATCAATAGAATGCTATAGAATGAGAATCATAAGAAGAGGAAAAGAAGAAGATTCTATAGGGCATGTAGGTACTATCTGGCCCAACTACACAGTTAAAACAGAGCCATTTTCAGAGTTGCATTCATTTGTTCAGGTCCTTGTCTGAGTGCTGAGTGTCTTGTCTTTAAGAGCAGTCTTGAATAGCTCAGGGAATCGTAATAGATTCACTTGCTTTGTACATATAAATAATTAAAGTGATCAGGGAAGAGTCTTATTTTACACATGCATCAATAAAAGGTTAATCTCCCACTTTTCATCAGCTTCAGCCTTTTAGATTCTGTACTGTACACAAATCTTTCTGTACAAAGATTTCCACCTCTCTCTTCAAGATGCAATAGACAGAAGAGTAATGACAAATTTGAAAGGAGAGTGTTGTGCTTAGTGGTTTGGCACAGCACGGTCCAAGTCAGAGGGGTGAGGGATTTTAGAGGTGCAACACTGAGGCCAATGCTGAAAGCTGTCACATATTTGCTACCCAGTTCAATCTTTCCAACCCTGGTGGAAGTGTTTCCTCTCCCCCCAGCTACAGTAAGCCACCACCAGGAGTGAGACAATCATGTGATTGTGATCGGGGGAAATGGAAAAAAAAGCTGTTGACATATATGATTAAGTCATGGAAAAGACCATTCCCCTTTGAAAACCTGAGGGAAGCAGAGGATACTCAATAATTTCTGGAAAATTAAATTTCCAGTCAACTAGAACAGCTTTGCTGGTCTTCTACTTCAGAGGTGTTGGTGGGAATGTGACTTTGGGAATTGTGCTTTGATGAACAAAAGCACTGAGTTCATGTTCCTCAGCCCCAGGTCGAGTGGCCTGTTGTATCTGCTGCCAAACAGAGATACTCTCAGCTGTATTTGGCAGTCTAAGAAAAGATGGGAGGTGCAATACCAAGGGGTCTGGCAAATTAAACTGTGCAACTCTCCAGGCTACACAAGCACATTAAGAAAATCCCCTGACCACGTTATGGCTGGTGTTGGATGATGTTCTGGATACAGACCTGCTCTTACTGTATGTTAAGAGGCAGAGTATTGCACCACTTGGGTGGTTATGCAACATGCTAAGGGAAATTTTAGTCTTGGAAATTATAGCTGTTCATCTTGTTTCTGTTTGGATAAAGAATTTCCCCAAATCTTTTGTGGTTTAAGAACCACAAATCCTGTTGGTTTTCAGTGGCTCTTGAGGCTACATTATGCAGTTGCTTATGGTTTTGCTTATGTTTGTGCTTAGTTTGAAGGCTACCTGAGATGTGATGTTGGATCTAAACTCAGTGATCTCCACTGGAGCACTCTGAGGGAGTTGATACATGTCATGGAAGCACTTCCAGGGCACTTGCCAAGGTGAGCAGGCACAACTCTATGCCCTGGATATTTAAATGTATTAAGGATGAAAAGATACTTTCAAGTTCTCTTGCTTTCTGATTTAGTCTTTTAGCTTCCAGATAATATTTAAAAAAAAAAAATAAAATCCATTAATAAGGAAAATGAAGAAATAAAGGACAATAAGTTTGGGTTGCAAGAAAGGTACTGACCGTATAGTGGCAGCACCTGAAAACATCAAATTTGTATGCTATGGTTGGGTAATTTCTGGCAGTTCTTTTTCTGGAAGAACTTTTCATCTGTAACAGTTTGCAAAACTAACCAAAAACTGGGGGTTTTAGCTTTATTGAATTACCTTACCCTCATGTTGAACTACAGTCAGGAAATCTGCTAGATATTTTGAAAGAAGGGAAGGAGAAAATGCTTTCCCCCCCCTCCTCAAGACCTGGGGAATTGTGTAGTGTGTGACCTTTCTGGGGATTTAAAAATTTTGATATTTATTACACCACGATAATAGTCATGGTTCAGGACTCTGGAGCTGGGTACAAATGTGTGAAGTTGAAGAGAAACAAACTGGGAACACTGAGAATATTTTTGACCTCTGCTCTGATCAGTAAGAATTTCATCCATATTATGGTAAGTGCTCTGTACAAGGCAGGAGTTCTAAGGAAGGATTTTAACTAAGCCACATGTGTTCTGCATAAAGAGAGGGAAAGAAAAGAGGAAGAATAAATAAACCAGGAATGAGTCCGTTTAGAAAGCTGAGGATGGAAACACAGCCACAGTGAGTGTTTCTGTAACTGAATGAAAGGAGTTAGAGAAGAGAAATGGGAAAAGGAAGAGAACAAGGAATAAAATAACTCCTCTTGTTTTTTCATCCTTCTGTTGCTAGAGGCAAACATACTTCTGTATAGGAAACCAAAGTGACAGATAAAGATACTGAAATTTTTTGGAGACCAGTTTCAAAAAAACCCCACAAAACCAATATACTACAGCTGGCAAAACAGAAAGATTAGCATACACCAAATTTCACAGAGTAAATCAGTCTGGTTTCAGGATTTTCATTTGAAACATTCAGTGGAAGAGCAAGAACAGAAGAAGTAGATGACGGTGGTGAATTTAGGACTAGAAATAGGATCATCTCTATGTGAAGGAGAAAATGGGCAAAAGGGGCAGAAGGAAAAGAGCCATGAGCCCAATCTAGAAAATTAGTGGCACATAGAGACAACCAAAAGGCAAATTGTGTTTGCATTGATTTTGCACAGTTCACTCCATGAGAATAAATGACTTAGTCAAAAGAGAGTTCTCTCCACTCCTGAAAGTCACAGAAAAGTTGATTTATTGGCATGGCAGCACAGACATACTGGAGTAGGTAATAGCTGGAGAGAGAGGGCACTGCTCTGAGAGGCAGAATAGGGATGAGGGAAGATATGTATAATGAGGACCAGACCACAACACCTTTCCATGCTGAAAAGGCAAACCAGTATCAACCTCCATCCCTATCCCTTCAGTTCCACTACTGTATTTTGATTTTTTCTATTTGTCAAAATCAGCTCCTGAGTGTCAGATGCAACCTTTAAAAACAATCAACTTCCAAACTCATGTTGTTTAAAACATATTTGAAGACGCATCAAACAGCATCACCCCAACAAAATGTACATGCTGTAATTGCATGGCCCCAGAACTTTACCTTGCTTTGGCCTCCTGCTTCCTTTCCATGCCATCTTTGGGCCTGGTTTTATTGCCCATGTTGAACACTACACATACAATCCAAAGCTATTCAGCTCTCCCCCAGGGTTGGAATTCCTGCCATGCCTTTGCTCACTGCAGCATTTCCCAAACTGAAGAAACACAAGAATTCCTCACGTAAGTACATCCTTCTACAAATTGCTTCAGTGCTGTTATATTTTTTGTGCCTGTGCTGGTTTAAAGGGAAATCGGCAGGAGAAGTGAACATAACACAACAAAGATTATAAGTCAGAGTTACAATATAATAACAATATTACAATAAATGCAATGGCACAAAGAGAAATTGGTTTTAACCCCCATACCCAGCAGTGTAACCCAGCCCCCTGGGGCACAAACACAGTGGGGTTTGGTGGCCCCTGTGCTGAGCCCCACGTGGTTCCCCCGAGTCCAAAGGAAAAGGAAGGGACAAACCTGTTGGTGCAGCTGAGAGTTGCAGTCTGGTGAAGAGTGGTGGTCACAGTCTGATTGAAAGTGGTGGTCTCCTCCCATAGTCCTCCTCTGGATCTGACAAGTGCTTTCCCAAGTCCCCAAACCCCCAAGATTCTCTCCCCTCAGGTCCAGGTGGGACTGCCCAGTTCCTCCCTCAGGGCAGGGAGTTACTCAATGAGTAATCCCACTCTGTGAGTCAGGGGGGGTTTGGAATCATTGATGCACCATCAGCAGACATGACACCTCAGGCTGGGTGTGGAGGTGCTAATGACTGTCTGGAAGGGAATTATCACAGCTCTTCTCTCCCAGGTTTCTTTCCCACCCAGCTCAGACCCTGAGGGATCGGGTGTGCCCTGGGCAGCTGCTGCAAATGGGCCATTGGGAACAGTTCCTGGAAAATGAATGGAGGGTGTAGAATGCACAGTTTTGGTCACACCCACACAGGGATAAACTGGTCCCACCTGCTGAACTAGGACAGTGTCAAACACTTATTAAAACTTGGAGTACTGAATGGTTGTTTATCAGGTTCCGAAATTTGATATATCAAGTAATTGTCATCTTTTTCAATTCTTTTCCCTTTTATTCAAGGTCCTGTTTCCTCACACAAACTCCAATTCATGAGCTAGATACCCTAAACCAGTCTTATGGTTTTTTTCTCAAGTCACTTCTTGTCTTGAGTTTTTAGCTCTCAGTAGAACTGTGTGTTCCATGGCCTAAATAAGTTTGAGGTTTTTCTTTGATGTGGTCTAAACAAAGGTGCTCCTGGTTTTTACTGCCAACTGATGATCTTGCTATCAAAGACTGACCTGCTGCCAATCACTTTTTTTCTCTGTCGTCCCAATTTTAGGATCTTCCATTGTAATGAGTTGAGCACCACACTGAGAGTGCACACTGAAGAGTGCCAGGAATCAAACTACACCAAACAGGTGTGCAGATTTTGGCTCCAGCTGTTAAAACAGTGTGGTTTGACCAGGCAAAAATCACAGAATTTTGTTCATTATGGTCTCTTTGCATAGAACTTAATGAATTTCAGTGAAACTAAAGCACACCATTTTTAGCAGCACTACAGTAATACTAAAATGGTTTCAGGAAACCAGTTTGGAATTCAGTATGTGAAAGTCTTTAGAGAGGAGTCTTTAATTTTTAAATGTTTAGCTCCTAATTTGGATAAAGGCCAACTACCATGACTCTTTCCTCAGTTGCAGCCATTTAAGGAATCAAGTGCAAAGACAATATAGAATCATAGAATCATAGAATCGATTGGGTTGGAAAAGACCTCCAAGATCATCGAGTCCAACCCTTGGTACAACTCCAGTCCATTTACTAGATCATGGCACTCAGTGCCACGTCCAATCTGTGTTTAAAAATCTCTAGGGATGGTGAATCCACCACCTCTCTGGGCAGCCCATTCCAATGCCTGAGCACTCTCTCTGCAAAGAATTTCTTTCTGCTCTCCAACTTAAATTTCCCCTGGCAGAGCTTGAGCCCATCGTGCCTCTTTGTCCTATTGCTGAGTGCCTGGGAGAAGAGACCAACCCCCACCTGGGCAGAACTTCCCTTCAGGCAGTTCCAGACAGTGCTGAGGTCACCTCTGAGCCTCCTCTTCTCCAGGCTGAACACCCCCAGCTCCCTCAGCCTCTCCCCATAGGACTTGTGCTTAAGTCACTTTGAGGCTCTTTTTTCAGAATCTCTGTCCATCAAAGTTGCAAGGTCCAGTGAACTATAATATGTGACTGATATATAGTAAAGAATATATTAAATAAATACTAATTTATTTACTTCAGCTTCCCAGGGATATCAGGGCTCTATTATTAGTGGAAATACATGTATCTTTTACTTGTGCTGTGTAAGGCTTTAAAATTTCATTTTCAATTTCACGAATTGTCATGTTAAAATACTATTTTGCATTTGATATTTTTTTTGCATTTTGGGGGGGAAATTGTTCCCACATAAATCTTATGACACCCTTTTGTGAAGAGTGGGAATTGGGGCAGATATTCCAATATGTTCCTATTAATGACTTCTCGTTTTTGCTCTTTTTACATGGAATAAAATCTGGATACAGGAAGGTTTTGCCCATGACCAAAAAATCCTGACACAAGTTAACAGGAGGCAATTCCCAGGGTGGCTCAGATAAGAAAAACCTTTTCACTTACTGCTGGAACAGAAACCATATAACAGAGATCATATCAGAATTCCCAAGTGAGAAACAAATAGAAAGCACATTCATGAAAGATGGGGGGAGGGAAGAGTTTATTTCTGCTGTTCATTTCTGGTGTTTGTTTTTTTTTGCAAACTTCAAAGAGAACAAGGAATTTCTCCTCAGTTGCTGATACAGAATAAGGACCTACTGCTTAGTCTTATTTTGCCAACAATGATGCCATTAAAATTTTATCCAAGCATAAAGGATATGCCAAATTTACACCAAAGGAAATATCTGCTACATCTATCATGGCATTTTTATTTTCCCAGTGAGTAGCAGTGTTTGAAATACAATGAGTTACAGGAATTTCCACATTCTCCATGCAAGAGTGAATTAAATTATTTGCTTCATAGAAGTAAACTCTTAAAGCCTGTCTTTCATAAAAATAAAATACTCATAAAGAGGAAAACTCATCAGGAACGATTTAATCTCATGGACTGGTTCTGCTGGTCTAGTTCTGCAAGAACAACTAATGGATAGAAACACCATTTTCAGAAGTGCCATCAATATAGAAAGAGCCAACATTGCATTCTGTATTTCTTATTTTCCAAATGCTATTAAAAATAGCTTGGAGTGACAGTTCATCTACAGTCCTTAGGAAATCTAAAAATAAACAGCCACCTGTGCTCAAAATGATAGTAACTCTACTTGTAAATCACTTGGATTACTTATTATTTGCAGATATTATTTTTTTCTCTGACACTTATGTACTACACAAATCAACCTGGTATATACAAATCAAAAGTTACTCAATTAACATAAAAATAGCGGATGTCACATGAAATGTCATTTAATGTCAGGTCTGGAATGAGCAAATAAATTGCCTCATCAGTTTAATTAACAAAAAAGGTAACCAAGTCAAATTAATGCACTTCAAATTATATTAGATCTATTTTGAATGGGATTGCACTGCTGAATTTTAATTGGAAATTCACTTTACAGGACAAGGAAATACAATATTTTACTTCAATGCTTAATACTGCACAGACAGGCAACAAAATTTTCTGAGCATTTTAGAGAGAATGGGATAACTTTGCTGTCTTATGGTCTACAAATGGCTATTTTATTACATTTATAATAACGAATTTTTTAAAAAAGATTCTAGGTCTAAATTCCAGAGAGCACTCTGCAATTTTGAGTGTGCTAATGATTATTATTAATGGCAAAAGACTGCACTCCACAATGCTGAGCACCAGAGAGAGAGGACAGAACCTTTGAGGAGCTCAGAGCAATGGTGATGACAGAGAACATCCTTCCTCATAGTGAAGCCACTGAAGCACTGGAGAACTCCAGGGGGTTTAGTGGCCAACAGGAGTTCAGGAGAAAATTAACCTCATAATGAATTTCTTACTTTTCATTTTTCCTTGCTCTTCGTGTGAGTAACAAAGGATAAGTTCGTGTTGTCGGTGGGTTTCAATTGGAATGGTCTGGTGGTTTCTTTAACTGATGGGAAAATCGGAAGAAAAAATGCCTCAGTAGAAGGAGGTGAAAACAGCAAAGTGACTCTTGGTGAAATGCACAGACATTGTTGTCAGCCAGAGAAAGAGCAGCAGCAAAAGAGATTTCCTTTTATAAATGGGAAGTGTTCTCTCTTAGCTTATATACAGGACACTTGATACAGGGAAGTGAACTAAGGTATCATTGGGCATTATTTCTATTAATCTACCTGAATAAGCTAAACGTGAAGGACTCACTGTAGGACACCTAAACACTTAAAAATCAGGGAAAAGCTGCTCAGAATATTCCCATAATTGGGGTTTCTTGCCAGCATTCCGAATCACATTTTGAATGCAGCTCAGCTGGGTACCCCACTGTGTTGCTCAGACTGTGTAAAGGGGGGCCTCGAGTCTTTAAAGCTTAGTGAAATTGCCTTATTTCCCAGTTGAAGTGGATTCAGAAACCCCTTTGCTCCTTTATAAGGTCCACAGGTGTCTCTGAGACACAGAGGTGTTTTCAACAGTTAACCTTTAACATCTCTACTAGAGGAGAAAAGGACTAAACCCTTTAAGATGTTATTGCTCTACCACTGTAGTTATTACTAAAGCAAATTACTGTCTGTTAAAAAGTTGTTTGGACAATCACATCGACATGTGTGTCTATACATTTACATAATTCAGTGACTCAATAGGAGGCTGTAGAAGCAATAAAATGCTGTGAAACGCCCCTCAGTTACCTGGCATCCTGGAATATTTATAAAAAACCAGTTGGGATGGATGGAATAGCACTCCTCAATTCCCAGGACTTCCATGTGAGATTGTTTCAGTCACAAAAGGGCAGATAAATACCTTTCCTTAAACCATCTTGAAAAGAACAAATATTCTAATTTCCAGCAAAGGGGGGAAAAAAGGAAAAATACTTTCCAGAAATTAAATTTCACCTTCAGAATATTTCTATAAATCCTTGTGGGTGTGATAGTATAATGTCATTGGCAGCAGCCAATAACCAATGAATTTATTTAAGGCTTTTGCAAGTTTTCAGTAACAAAAGTAAATGACATATTGCTTGGGTTTAGCAATTAGCAACATTCTGAGTATTTCTAGCTGGTAAAATAGTAGCAGTGCTTCAGAGTCAGTGTTTGAAATTGGCTACAGGCAGGAAGAAAAACTGTTTTGTTTTGTTTTTACCTAAAAGAAACTTTCAACAAATGTGAGTTTGCTACATATCATAGTTGTCCTCTCTGGATTTCTGCCTTAAAGAAACTGATTGTAAAAAAGTGACTTCAAGACATTTTAATTGGCTCAACCCAAACAACTTAACCATGCTATCTTGTTTGGTGTAAGTATGATTTTCTTGTCTATCCCAAGCCTAAGAACCTTTTCTAGTTAGGGAAACTCTAATCTTTAACTGACCTATAAAAATATATGTTCACTCATGTTCATCCAGATTCATATTTTAAAGGTGTGTAAAGAAATGGATGTGTTTGTATTTAAACTGGCTGACCTGGAGATTACATCATCCTCTTACAATATTTTGGAGAGAAAAAGAGAGAGAAATCTCAAAAACCAGTAACACTGATGTGACCTTCTCTGCATCTCAAAGCGTTTGCTCTTATTCTCACTCAAACTGTTTTATTTGTTTTTTAGCCTTGCTTCTATCTGATAATATATAAGTAGTATAGAAACAATTAAAGCTTTGGTTTTGATATATTTTTTAGTCACAAATTTTGGCTTTTTGGCATATTTCAGACTTCGCAGAAGACCTCACTATAAACAATCATTCTCTGAATTAATTTATTGTCTGAAAAAGAGCAACTTTGGCAGGGTTGTTAAGCAGAGAAAAAATAAATGAGTTGGATGAAAATATAAACATATGTTGCTTTAAACTCACAGCCAATGGTATTTAAATCCTATTTAAATTAGACAAAATTTCCCATAAGAGTAAAGAAGGAGAGAGAAGCAAGCAGAATGAGCAAACACAAAAATGTCAGAGAAAGTTCTTTATAGTGTCTGTTTACAGTGGCATGTGATTGCCTTCTGCACAGTGTGGTGCTGGCTATGCAATTATGCTGCATGAATAAAGAGCTCTAATTGCAGCAGATGAAGATGATTATTTATCTGCCTCTAAGCTGCAGATATTTGATTTTACGTGTCTCCAGCACAGAGGTGTGTGCAAAGCAAAGAGCTCTGCAGAGGTGTTGGGGCTCCCTCCTGAACCTGCTCAGCACAGACACGTGTCTGATGTACTCAGTGATGGAACCACCTCCTCGGGACTGCCCCAAGTTTATTGTGGGACTCACTCCCTGTTAGACTTCCACTCATCTTGGTTTCCTTCCATGACTCACATGGGGGTAAAAGTCGAACAGTCTGGGCAGCTCAAGAGAAATAATTAATGTGCACACCCTCCCTGCTCAAACACTGGTAGGTAAAATTATACCAAAATCAGGAAAGAAACCCCAACCTTGGAAGTGGGCTAAAAGTAGGAAACCTGTGCAAATAGATCAGGAAATTTTCATGAAAACATGACGTGAAATGTGCAGATTTTGGGCTGTCTCCAGCTGCTTAAAAACAGGTCACTGTGTGTTAGAGCTCAGTGGATGGAAAACACACCAAAGATGGGTGGGATGAGATGTTGCCAAACATATTCCCAACTAGAAAAAGCAGAAAGAAAGGAAACAATAAGGCAGAAGATAAAAAATACTAAGACCTGGCAGGCTGAAGGGTTTTGCTGTGAAAAAACAATCTTAATGAGAGAATGTTCCTATCAACAGTTGTGAAGATTTTTCTTTTTAATTTTCCAAAAGTATTATTTCTTTGGTTATGTTTTTCTAGCCCAAACTATGCTTGAAGTTAATCTTTCTTAATAGTGTCTGGATTATGATGGAGGAACTATACACAATTCTATAAATTGCTGTATTACAGTGAGGATGACATGTAGAATATGCTTCTTTTCATAGAAAAATGCTTTTTTTGGCCCCTTTGTGTGACAATTCTGCTGTCCTTGGAAGGGCATTATTATTTCAGTTGAGTTTTTAGCCTTGCACATTCAAATTTCCTTACATGGAGCCATATCTGTAACTCGTATCAATTACTCTTCTACCCTTTTTTCCCAAATACTAAAACATGTGTTATTGTTTTCCCTCTGTACATCTACAGGATCTTTCTTAGAATTGTTTTCAAACTTTAATTGATGAGAACTGAACTAAGATGGATTCCAAGTCACGTGAGCACATCCACAGCCATATGTTGCCAGGATTAAAATGCACTTGCAAGGAAGATGTAAGGAAACTGTAATCACTCTGCACTAAAGCAATTTGTTTGGTTGCATATGCCTGACATAAATCCCACTCAAGTGTGCTGTAAAAGCATTACTACCCTTTTTTTTCTTTTCCTAATTGATTAGGAAAAGGCCAGGTCAGAGCTGCTGTGCTTGGTACCAGCTCTGCAGTGAACAAGTGCAGGGGCAGGGTTGTAAAGCAGTGAGCATTTACCTTCCTTTTATGTAGGATACATCTGAATATACCTCTGCAAAAGGTGCTTAAGGGAGACAAATGCATTTCAGCAAAGTAATTCCCTTCCTTAAATAAAACCAGCTGAAATAAAGACACTGTTTACCACCTAGAGTGTGCAAACTTGGGAATTCACTGTTACTATATCTGCATTTCTGAGTAATTGTCTATATTGAGTTTGAAACTAATTTTTGTTACAACTATCTGGAGTTTTTAAGCTGCCAAAGGCATTGCTGCACCTTTACCTATCCACTAAGTTGGTTATTTAAGTAAAATGCTTTGTTTATGGAGCTTGTCTGTGACTGTGGCATCACATTAGCTAATATTTCTTGTGTGTTCAGGGGATAATTCTATTTAATTTTACATAATTAAAAAGAAATAAAAAACAAAACAAAAACCACCCTGTTTATACTGAAACAGTTTCATCATTATAACTGTGTGGCAGTTTAGCTTTTCATGGGTCACCAGACTTGACTTCTGTTAAAAGTACCTAAATATCTAAAAAACTCTTAATGCTTTAGCTCATATAAGGGCTGTGTTCTTTATTGTGACAACCCAAATTAGCTCAAATGAAGGAGGGTTGATAATACTGGGTAGTTGGGCTAAGAAGGGGATTCAGGGGGTATTTGGTCCAGCCTCCAGGGACAGCCTGAGCTCAGACACAGTTGTTGGGTCCTTAACCAGCTGGGTCTGGAAATCTTCAAAGGCCAGAGTCTTTGAAAAAGAAAAATCTGGGCAAGTTATTACCAAGCTTGGCTATTCTCATGGTGAAATAATCTCTTGCTATCCATTCTGAGCCTCTGTTCTCTGCACTGATACCCTCCCTGCCCTGCCCTGTGTCACTGCAGAGAGCCTGGCTGTGTGTCCCAGCTGGAGCTGCTGCTGCCCCAGGCTGGACCAGCCTGTCCCTCAGCCTCCCCTCCCAGTGCCAGTGCTCCACCTCAGTCCCTCTGGGCTCTGTTTTCTGCACTTCCTCGAGTCTGTCAGGACCTTCCCTGTGCTGAGCAGTCCCTGTGTTAGACCTCCTGTGTGTGGTCTGATCTGTGTGATGTGTAAACACTGGGAATAATCCCTTCTCCCAGGGCTGTCCCAGCACAGGATCTGCAGCCTGTGTGTGACAAAGACCTTGCATTCTGGGGGTGGTGGAGAAAACTTGGTGGAACAGCTTTGAGGATCCAGCTACTCAATGTGTTTTCATGAAAACAGAACGTTTTGAGATGTTAGAGAAAATATTTTGAGTAGTATTTACTGATTGAATAGCTGAACAGTGGTGGGTGTTTGAGATAAGTAGTGTTTGCTATGGCACGTTAGAGCAGCCTGCTGTCTGCTCTGGAACAGTGCTGATATTGCTGCTTTTCTCCATTGTACATGGTGCAGAAAATATGAAAGTATCAGCAAATCTGTAACAAGATTGGGCAGCTCTGGGGCAGGGTCTGAATACTGCACTGTATTAGGAGAGTGTTCCACGGGTTTTGGCATCTTTTGTAACCAGAAAACCTTTTGAGATGTGCTTCCTTGTAACTGTAAACACTGGATCCAACACTGACAAATACCTGAATTTGCGAAAGGTCTTTCAAGGCCAACAAAAACTGGTGTCCTTTCTCAGGCACTTACCGAGACAAGCACCTGATACTCTGAATCAGTAGGTGAATTTCCCCTTCTCCATACTAGATACAAATTTCCTGTTGCTTCTCCCATTGCCTTATATTTTTGTCTCTCTTTATTTTCAAAATGGTGATTAATCGACCCACAGCTTTTAATATTCAAAGCTGCATGACTTTTTCTCATTATGCAATCAGTAAAATTAATGAACGACAGCTCTGCACCACCAGGAGGCTTAACTGAACAGCAAAGGGACTATGGAAACAGGTTATTTGTGGGTCACTGCCAGCATGGATTTAATTTTATAGCACAGAATATTTCTCCTAATATAGAAAAATGTTTAGTGAATATTCTTCTGTTAATAAAAACTGCTAAATTTATGCCACTTCATATTTGGCATCACTTCAAAATGTCACTGCCACACTTTGTTAGTTTATTTTGTCAATTAATTTCAGGACATAATAACAAGAAGGCAGAAATAAGGGAAACTTGGAATCTTGAACTGGTGGCTCCTAGAAATGGCAGATCAGGTTGGATTAGGCTATGGATCCAGGATATTCAGTGGAAATACTTAAATTTTCCTCCTGTGGAATTTGGTACAAGCCTTAAATTGCATTAATCCCTCCTTTGGTGATTTCAGGGCTGGTTCTCAGACAGATGGAAATGATGATTTTCCTCAGCATGTCTCTGTAGCACCCTCAAGGTTCTCAGGCAGTGAGGAATGAATGTGAATGGTGCTTGCACATTCACTTACACAGTTCTAAATGTGTTACTCTGGCCCCACAAAGCAGAAACTCTGTGTTGAGCGCAGCTGAAACCAACTCCATGTAGTAGCAGCATCATTTTGCCTTCTGCCATACGCCAGAAGGTACCACCTTGTTCCCATGTGTTGGAGTCATTCCTCACCACAGATGCACATAGATGGAGGGTGATGTGATACCTGATGCCAGCTCCAGAAGGAAGCCAAACTGATCATCAGGTTTATCAGAGCCTGCCTGGTGTCTCTGAGGCTGCCACTGGCTGGTTGGACAAACTCATTTCCTCCTGGTAACCACAGCACCATGGGAACGTCAGAGATGTGCTCTGAAAGGCAGGGGAGTACATTGCAGGTTTCCTTGGGAGTATTTTGGTATAATAAAAGGCAGCCTGGGAAAGCAAAGGGGAGATCCTTCTTAGGACAGTCTGAGAAGAAAGAAATCTCAAGGGATTGCCAAGAAATCCCTGTGCTTGCAGTGCTCTCTGTAAGACTTACCTTATTAAAAACAAAAGAACATCACTAGCATTGGACCTCTCCCATCTTCCAAAGGAAAAGCTGACAAAATAACAAAGTGGACCTTTTCTATGGGATGAGAATCTGCTTTCTCTGCACAGCAGCTGCTGAACTTGCTGGTGAAAAAATAATAAATTAGGCACAATGTAAAACTTTAAAGAAAATGTAGTAGGAGATTTAGGATTAGTTATGCTGGAAGAGATTACCTTGAAAGTTCATCTCATGGCGCGGACATGAGGAGCTGTTGTCTGTGATAGCAGTGTGTGGGTTATTTTAGGGAGTGGGAATGACTAGAAGAGAGGGGAAATAAAGAGATAATTATATAAAAAGTGAAAAAATAAATTCCTTCAGTCATGTACTTTGAGGCTATTAAAATGAGTTTTTAAATTTAGTTATTGGAAGCCAAGGAAAAACAGATATTTGACTACTACTAATATTCATCTGTCAAGTAATCCCTCAATTATTTAATACATTGAAGGAAACACTTACCAGCCTTCAGAGACCTCAGGAATGTTCTCATCCTGCTCTAATGCTGTTTTTTTTCCTTAGAAAATAGTGTATCATTAGCCAGAAATAAGGCACTACAATGGCTTCTATTTTGAAAGTTGCTTTTGACACATATTGATATATATATCTTTTAATATCACATAATCTCTTAATCCTTACTAATCATTTACATAAAGGCCTCAGTCCTAAAAAGTTGTTGTCAGACTTATAATTTCTTGTTTCCATTTATCACTAAGGAATTCCTTCTTTTCAGCAGTACACTCAGAGTGCTGCAAATAAATCGAGGCTGTGAATTTGGAGTCTGAGAACTAATATGTTTTATCTCCTCCTGCATTTCAGTAAACAAAAAGATAGAACATTTCCACTAGACTAAGAGAACAATGTGTGTATATTTTCTTTTTTATCTTTTTCTTCTATTGTTTAAAAATGTTTCATCAGTGAACCAAAAAATTGAAAAAATCAGTCAAGGACAAACCAAATCAGAATTTGTCAATGAAATGAATACACTTACTTGGGTCTATTAAGTGTTTCTTAAAATCTGAAATGAAACTTAAAATTTTCAAATTATTTAACCCTCTTAAGAACATTTTACTTTCAAATGAATTTAAAAACCCAAAAGTGACATTTGAAAACATGCATTTTAACATTTTCATTAAGAAAAATATCATTACAAGAAATCTGGGCATTCACGATTGATAATTGTATCTTGTCTTTACTGCAAGCTGCTGTAGAATTTGAACAGATTGTTTTTATCCTTGTTTGCAAACTGATCTTTCCCTGTGGGTGAAAAAAAAAAGCTTTGATCTACAGCTTGATCCAATGTAAAAATAGATGATTTAAATTCACTGGTCCCTGCTTGGGAAGGAGAACTGATCTTGCATAGCTAGTCAATAAAACCCACAGAAATAATCTAAGATTGCAACATTGAATATATTCTTCCTGGAAAAGAGAAGGGATTGTGCATCCTCCCATAAACTAAACTCAACTCAACACAACTCAAGTCAACATAACGCAACTCAACTCAACTCAATTCAACGCAACACAACTCAACTCAATTCAATTCAACTCAACTCAACTCAACTCAACGGAACTCAACTCAACGCAACTCAACTCAACTCAACACAACTCAACTCAACTCAACACAACTCAACTCAACTCAATTCAACTCAACTCAACACAACTCAACGCAACTCAACTCAACTCAACGCAACTCAACTCAACTCAACTCAACTCAACGCAACTCAACTCAATTCAACTCAACGCAACTCAACTCAACTCAACGCAACTCAACTCAATTCAACTCAACGCAACTCAACTCAACGCAACTCAACTCAACGCAACGCAACTCAACACAACTCAACGCAACTCAACTCAACTCAATTCAACTCAACTCAAC
>JAJPCS010000340.1:655380-700626 GCA_021164005.1 Willisornis vidua nigrigula
CACCTGCCCAGGAGATGGACTTTAAGGTAATTAATCACACCTGCCCAGGAGATGACCCCATTGGTTGAGGGGCTGTGCACTCCACCCTTCTCTGGGGGATATGAGCACAGGATCAAGGATTGGAAGGACTTGAAGGCAGGCTGAGCTGTGAAGAACAGGAAAAGAGCATGGAGAAACAGAAGCTGTGAGGATGGTGAAGGCACTCATATCTCTTCCGTGGGCTGGTGAGTCTTGGCTTCAGTTGCTGCTGCAGTTTAGTGCTCTTTTTGTCGGAGGAGAATCAGGATATTTCGAGCAGGAAGGGTTTGATTTGTCAGTGGAGTGAGAAGCTTCTAATGATGTGCAACTATGCAAACTGAAATGGAATAGACTGGGAAAGGTCCAATGCCAATCCAAGGGTATGTAGGGTAGGACAGATTGTGTTATGGCTCTCAGTAACAGTAATGATGGGGCTGCACCTCCGTGTGAGGAAATCCTTGAACTGCTAAATACAGGGAACTGAACGGGAAAAGAGAAGCAAGCAGGGAGTTTAGAGCAAGAGTCCTCTGATCCTCTCCATTTTGTATTCCTTATCCTTCCGCTTCCAGGTGTTGGAAGAAATAGCTTTGATGTACCTGGTCTGCCTTAGTGAAGCTGTTTAAATTTTGTGTTGAATTTTCTGTTCTGATGTGTGTTTAGCTTGGTTTTTATCTCGGCCTCTTGGTGAGGCTGCTTCTCTCATAATGCAGTGCAACCCCTTCCCTTCTTAAAGGAAGGCGTGTATGCAACAAAATTTGGCTCATAAGGGACTTACTCTAAGGGAAAAAGGGAATTCATGCTTCTGAAACCCAGCACAATTTAGAAAAAGAACAGCTTTAAGTTGAACTGATTTGAGTTGAGTACTTTCTTTTTAAAAAAGAGAAGCAGCTGTTTAATACTTCATGTTTACAAATGTGTAAATATATAATGTTTCATTGGTTTAGTTTTGTTAAAATAAATAGACACTGGCTTGGTGAACTGGAATTTGTTTACCATAAAGAATGTAATCACATCTTTGATATTGATGAGTAATGTAGGAATAGAATTAAAGTTGCTTAGACAGACTGCTCACCTATTTTGGAACTTTCACAGTACCTCCGTTGAGTTCATACATGGGTTCTTACACTAGCAAGAAGGATTATTTTCATAGACTGGCTCTGGTCTGTGTTTCCACACTTCATAGAGTTAATGTCTTATTTTTGAAGATTTAATTTGCAAAATTTTACACTGTTTGTGGTAATACTACTGGGATCTTGGTACCTCAGTTTTCTGTTTGTAAAATGTGCATATTGGGGTGTAGGAATTTCTCAAGCCAAAGACTATGAAATTCCAGAAGTCATTTTCTAGTTTTTGCTGTGTCTCTCTGTGGTTTATGATGAGAGTTAATAATCCATTACTCACTCTATGCCGTGGGTTGATTGGCACAGATCATCTCTGTTGATAGAAGGTGAGAATTCCGTGTGTAAGTCCACCTGACAAGGGATTTTCCCAGACATTCCCATTAACAAACATGATCCCATCTTCCACAGAAAGTGAATAATAACTTTGGGCTGTGGCTCAGGTTTCAGCAGCCACGTTGGTGTGTGCAAACACTAGAGAGGCACTAAGTGATGCTCAAGCAATTCAGATACAAATGAAACCTCTTATGGTATAACCTTCACGCAAGGAAATGATATTTGTTTTTACAATCGTTCAACACATTCATCTGTGTGTGGCTGAATGACTTTTCTGGGGTAGAGTTTTTGCTCTTGGTAATATACTAATCCTAAAATATTGCTCTTTTTTATGGTGTTCAAAGTATTTTAAAATCTGATTGTCTTTTAGTATCACAGAGTGTGAGAGTTTAGTCTTTGCCATTAAGTAAGAAAGGAAAATGCAAACAAATTCGAGTCAGGTTAGACACCTTTCACCTGCTGCTTTGGAAGGTAAGACACAATACTGTGGTTTGAATGGTTTTGTGGTTTTTGTTCCTGATGACAAAGCCCTTGATAGTTACTTAGGGGAATAAAGGTACGTATTGCCTTGAAGATTATTATTTGCAAAACAGTGCTTGCTTTACTGCTGTTAAAAAAAAAAAGAACTCGTAGTTAAGGGCAGAATTCTCCTTTGCCAAACGGTACTGGAGGAAGTTTTTCATTTACTCTGGCGATTAAAAATGGCACTTAACAGCAAACCCAAGTGCATCCCAACCACTTTTGTATCCTGCAATGGAAGATTTCCAGTGCTGTGCCTCAATGCAGTTTTGTAATGCAATGGTAAAGAATTCTGTCTAGGTCCATGGTGTTTTATTCTGTTTGTGTTTCCCACATGCCTTTTCACATGTCAAAGGATGTGCACACTCACACAGCTGGTGTGTGGGTTAGGGCAAAATAGGATAAAGATCTCTTGCTATAGCTGTCAAATCCAAAGGGGAGCCTGAGCCCTCCAGGGAGGCTCAAAGAAAAGCCTTTTCTCTCTATTTAATATAGAAATTGCAATGTTTTTTCCAGCTTGCTCTTGCTGGCACTGCTGCCCCCTCCCTCTCTCCTCCTTTAAACTTTCCATGCACCACATCATTTTATTTTGAGTGCAGCTTCCTATCACCTTCTCCATTAAAAATGGCAAAAATAAATCCTCTTTCCATGCTAAGGCAGAGTGCATCTTAACCTCTCCCTGGGTGGAAAGCTGGCCACTAATCCTGTGTTGTTCCCTACTTGTTGATTGCTTATCAGTGTTCTCCTCCCTTCCCACTCTGAGTCTATGGGGCAGCCACATTACTGATGGCTTGGCAGCTTAGTCTGCTGATGGATGTGCCTTTGGGGGAAGAGTGTGATTGCTGAGCCTGGGAAGGGCTCTGAGGGTGGATGTGGGAGTTATGAGAAGGGATATTAGTGAACAGGAAAAGTAAGGACCTTAATGTAACTTTAATGTATTGCATAGTTTCTCTGTGTAAAAGCCTGGCCGTGCTCTGTGTGGGGAATGCGTAATTGGGAGTTTGGCATTTGAATCATTCTCCCCTCAAGGAAGCCCTAAAGGTTAAAAGCTTGAGGGGGATGCAAAATGTTTTTATTCTCTCTGATCTATTACTTAACGTGCTACCACTCCCCCCAATATTAAATACCATGAGAACAAAATTTACTGTGTTCTTGAGTTTGGGATTTTTTCTTTTTAATCATTCATTCAGGAGATGTAAATAAGAAAGGGGAAAAAAACCCCAAACAAGTTAGGTGCTGTCATCATTGAGTGTGTTTTGCTTTAGGGATGAATTTTTGTACCTGGGATAAAGGAGTCCCACCAAGGTGTTTGTAAAAATAAAGAAATTAAACACATTTAATGCCTTTTTCATTCTTCAGAGTGATTTCTGAAGTACAAGGTGGCCCAAATTCATCTTTGGTGTAAATTTAGGGAGTTTAGAAAGGAGAGTGAATAAGAAAATGGTAAAATCAGCATATTTTTTTCGGACTCCAACTTCTGCTTGGCTCATTTCTCAGTTGAAATTAATAAAACTGGAAATACAGAAAAATTGCTGGATTGGTTCTAAATTGTTCTGATTACTGTCAAAACCACAACCACAGTAATTATGCATATTGGTCATCCAGGGACTTTTAGCATTGGGATGACAAGATTGAGTCCCAGTCTTGAGTTGGGGGAAATGCCTTTCTAGCATGAAAACTGTTGGATTTTGCATGAGTGTATTTTCTTTTAGAGCTCTGCAACTGCTTTTGAAGTGTAATTCCTAGTCTGGAGGCTGGCACAAATAAATTTCCCATTTCATAAACACTTATGGGAGTAAAAATCCAGAAATTGGCTTATGCCAATGTAAACAAAAAACTGTTGAAAGCTCTGCTTAAGAGAACCACTGCTCATAAAGTTGTGTTATCATCCTTGAGAGAAAGACAGATTCTTTATCCCATAAAAACTTAAAGTTCTAGCTGCTGGCTGCTGTTTCTTTGAGGCTCATCATAAATTTAGGAGCTGAAACAGTCCTTACTGATCACCATGTAAGTTCTCCTTTTCAGAATGAAGCTTTCCCTTCCATCCTGCTTGTTTCATTAACAAGACAAGCCTGATGAGAGGCGTTTAGCAGTGACGACTGCAGGATTTCCTCCTATTGCAGTTTCAGTGGGTGCAACCAACTTCAGACATGGCAACAGTCCAAATAAGTGGCAAGGCCTGATTGCTCTTGGTTTAGTCTACATGTTCTCCTCACTCCAGCTCTCAGGCTGCCAAACCCCTGGAGGTGGGGTGGTCCTGCCCTGCTGAAGTAGGGCCATACTCTCAGACTCACAGCACTTCCAGGGTTAGTTTGAATTTTGTTGCCTATTCAACTTTAAACCTGCAGTAACTCCAGACTCTGCTTGTAACTTGTTGATCCACCCTTTGAGATGTGGCATTTTGTAGCACCTCCTCTGCCTGAACTACTCACTCTGCCATTAAAAGACACAAGTTATTTTATTATAGGAAATATGTAATTCTTTTTTTTCTCCTGAAAACTACATTGCTGCTGTAGATAAATCTATGATGAGACCATCAGGGTATGGCCAAGTTTACTCAAAAAGCCCTACATGGGATACCTGGGCAGAGGAACTCCTCCAGCCTATCTGAGATCAGTTTAAGTCTTGGTGTAATGTGCTTGCAAAGACATGCAGAAAAATGTGCCTTTTTTTTTTTGTTGTTCCTCCTTTTGTTTCGTTTGTTTCTTCTCTTCTTTTACTGCAATAATATAAAAGTGCCTGATTTTTGTAGAGTTAAATCTCACAGGTTATGAACTGCAGTTGAACTCTCAGCAGGATGGTTCCTGAGGCAATCACATTGGACAGGTACTGCTGGGGGAATTGCTGGAAACTCCTGAGGGTGTTCAGTGGGCTGCAGCACATTACAATTAAAACCTTAGCTGTGGTTTATGCTGGTGGTTAATTTTAATTTAATTTTTTTTTTGTTTGTTTGCTTGTTTTCTCATTTATATCTGATTCTCAAGCTTTTATCTTGAGCAAGTTTTCCCTGCACCTGACTTGGTTCATACTTCTGCTGTAGTATTAATATTTATTCCACCTTTCTACTCTGACTCCTGTGCCTGCATTGGTTCCTGCCCTTACTGCTTCCCAGTTCCTGCCTATTTTCTTGTTTGTTTGCTTTGAGTTTTGATTTCTTTTCCCCCCCATTTTTTTGGATCTAACCTTTAGACCACAGAACTGCCTTGACCCAAGCTTGCACACCAAGGAAACAACCTTTGGGCAGAACAGGAGCACATCCATATCTCTGTGATGACTTGCCAGAGCAGGGAGTAGTGGGAATGTCAGGTGATTCCATATGGTCTCTGGTCATCTGTTTTATTTGAACCCAATCTTATATTTCTCTCATCCTAGGGGGTTTAAAAAATGTCAGCAGTGTTGGAGGGAACATCATATGATGTGATCTGAGGCAGCTGTAGTTGTAAATGGAATCGGCTCCATTCTTGCATGTTAATCCCTTCCTGAGATGTCAAATCTGCAGGATGACAACTTGCTAGAAGAAGTGAGTGGTAGTTCACAGACAAACAAATTAACCCCCCCATACCCTAATGGTGCACTCTGTGGAAGTGGGTGTGGGGTTTGGACACAGTAAAGAAAGCTGGATGAATGGCTCCCATTTCTCCAGTGCCCCTGGCAGTGCAGGAGCAGAAGGGAAGGGGTAGGTGGGCCTGCAGACAGCAGCACTGCTGGCCTCTTCACCAGTACTAAATCTCCATAATAACAAGTGCCTGAAGTGCTGTAGGCTATTAAGCCCTCCCAAGTCACAAATCCTGCTGCGTGCTGGCCACTTTCCAAAAGCATATGGAAAAGGTGGAGGCACAAATCTGTTACCAGAGGAGCTGCAGAGAGCTCTGTTTGCAGCACATGAGCCCTCTGAGAGCCCAGGCAGGGAGCTCCTCCTCTAGCCTTGCTCAGAGGGTTTCATGGAGTGGTTTCAGCAGGGGACTCTTTGTCAGAACTCCATCCCATCCAGTTGATAAGTATAAGGGGCTTGAATACAGTTGAACTAGAGAACCAAACATACATACTAAAAGCTATGAGCAATGCAGAATAAACTACATTAAAAGAAGATAATATTCTCCTATCCATGTGTACATATAAAGAAAATGGGTAAGTGCAGGGAACACAGTGGGGCAAATGTAGTGTGTAATCACTGATGAACAACCACTGTTTTTATTTCTTCAGAGAAATCAGGCACTTTCACCTGACAGATAAAACTCATGCTTAGGAGGTAGCAAAACCAGTGGCACCAGTGTTGCTGTGGTGCTGTATCATAGGGGAAGTTGCTGTATTAAGGGATGGACAGGAATCGGACAAGCACTTGGCAGCTCAGAAAGTCTGGGAAACAAAAAACTGCCTGGGTTCTTCCGTGTCCTCACAGAACAGGTGGTGGGTTTACTGCAGGTCTTGGATGAAACTTCTGAAAGCAAAGTGTAGGGCAATATGACAATTGCTACTTGAAGAGACTTGTGAAGGTTTGAAAACTGGGTTCAATGGTTCATGATTCTGAGTAATTTATTGTGAATGGTGACTACTGGCATTCTGAAGCATGAACTTAGAAACCACTTGAACCAGACATTTAGTTCATACATTCCTTATTCAGTTTTTCAAACAACAGGAACTGGGATTGTTGCCTTTGTTAGAACTCCCAAAGTAATATTGGGAAAAACAGCTTAATGGGGCTAATCCTAAGAATCCTTTCTCTTGCTCCCTTCCTCAAGGGGATTATATGGCTCATGGCTTTAATGAGATAATCCTAATTGTTCAGATTTCTTTGTTGGGGTGATGTTCAACCTAAATGGCCTTTCAATTCCAATTACGGATTTTAATATGGCAGTTAAAGGTCAGAAAGTGCTCCAGGCTAGTGCTTTGTCTATCTTATACAGTAGCAACCAAAAAATTGCTCTGCCAGTTGCAAGGAGAGGTGTTAAGACAATGGCTAAAGGTCACAAGAGATGGTTGCATAGAAGGAATTGAGTTAGAAGGACAAGCAGCTATAGATAATGCTCAGTAATGTTGATATCCATTAAGTTTAAGTGATATGACTGCTTAATTGGGACATTCTGAATCATGTTAAATCCTCTTAAATAAACAATCTTTACTCAGATTTGAAGGGAACATATTCTTTTGCTCTCCTCTTTGAGTTACAACTTCCATGCAGCTGGAGGTTCCTGCAGCTACTTCTGTCTCTAATTTGCATGAGGGAATCCTTCTGTTGCTGCATGTCCCAAAGGACAGCGGGCTGCTGTGTAACCTCTCTGGGGTTTTAATCTTTGAAGATTGACTCTAAAGTGGGAAATAGATTATGGATAGAGCTATTTCCCTTTGTTTTTTAAATGTGTGTTCATATTTGAAGTGTACAGCCCTTTCCTGTATGGTTTCACTTAGGTTGGGTCAGTGACTGATGGTGTCCTCACACACCTCATCAACTGAAACCCCATTGGCTCTCTTCAGATCCAAACCAAAAGTACTGTGTGTGCTTCTGTTCATAACTGACCATCCTTGGGAAGTTTGATGTGGCTGATAGGGCTGCTGATTGCTCACCTCTGCTGCACACCTCTGCTCCAACCTGGCTGGGACTCGCTGCTCTGTGAAGTCTGTCAGGAATTCAGTCTGTCCCTGCCTACTCATCATGAAGAAATGTGTTTGCCAGACACAAACTTTACATAACTCTGATCTCTGTCGCAGGTACACAGAAGTAATAAGAATGTAATTTTCACTGCTGAAATGCTGAGTATCCCTTACTGGGGCTCTGCAGTTAAAATGTGCATTCCCTGTCCCTACTTGTCAAACCAATATGTCCTTGTCCTATTTTAAATCCTGTACCAATTTTAGGAGGTGGAGGACAGTGCTAAAGCTCTGAGAGTGTCCTGCTATGAGGCCCAGGGGCAGCAGTGCCATCAGCCATGGATTTCATCCAGCTGAAATAGCAGCGACAGGATCTCCATGTCTGAGGTAGCAAAATGCTGATTAAACAATTCCAACTCCCTCGTCCCTCTTGCAAAGTCCCATTTCACAGCCAGTTAACTCCAGAACTCTCTGGCTGTGGAGAGGATCTGTTCTCAAGTGCAAAGGGGAATTTTTTTATAACCCAGTCTGCTCTGAAACTTGTGGCTTTCAGGAGGCAATGCAGCATTTTTGCAGAGAGTGACACCAGAAACAAAGTCTTGCTACTGTGAGTCTGTTCAGCACAGTTGGAAAGGCTCCATAAACTTCAGGCACTGATTTAGGAGCTGGAGCCTCTACTCAGACTGCCCAATAGAGGAGGAGGCAGCAACACCCCCAAAATGCCCTCAAGATTAATTTTACCTCTCTCTAAAATCTGTGTTTGCTCAGCCAGTGCAATTTTAGCAAGCAGGAACAATTTTGAGTGGAGTAAAGGTATTGACAGACAGTAGATCTATGCCTTCTACACTGCCTTAAATTATAACACATTACTCATTATCTGTCTCAGTTCCAGTGCTCTCATTCTCAGGAGTTCTTCCTAATCAGCTCAAGGTGAAGAGGAAAAAAAAGCACTGCACTTCAAAATCATATATTTTCTAAATTTAAATCACTGTTTCATTCTTTTTTCTATGAGGATCATCTTAAAACTCTCTTCTAAACATTGATTCTTCTAATTTGAAATATGCTGATGTATACACAGAACTAATTTCATGTGGCCATTTGCAGAATCATAAGGACATCAGGAAAGATTTTTCTTTGTTTTCCCCTCCTGTAGATATAAAGATAGGCCTTTGGAAAACACTAACAAAAGTACCTTTTAGTTTATGGCTCAATAAATACAGTAGATGTGGTAGTACTGTCTGAAGGCTGAACTTTTATGGAAACTGATACGTTAATTTAAGACAGCTCAATTCTGGTAATTAAAGAGTTCTGGAAGAAGGAGGGGACTGCAGGTTGACAGTTTGATGTTTTGTGGAGGTTTAAACCTGTGCCCTATTTAGAATGGAAATTTTTTAAAAAATAATAATTTTGCACTGAATTTGTATTTTAATTCAATCCTTTTTTTAAAATATGAAAACTATCAGCCAGTGCTTGCAGATTAACACAAATTTGGTTGCAGTGTGAGCTGTGTTCCATCATGATTGACAGAACACCTTGATTATAATTCTGTATCTAAGAGGCTTATCAAAATGCTGCTGCTTTTCCATTTCTACTGTCCTGTTGATTGTTTCTCGGAGGATTCCGGATCAGAAACCAGAGAACCACAACAAAAAGTTCAACTTATCAGATTCAGATGTGAGGGTTTATCTGGGTTGTTTTCACTTTAATGTGCTATGGCCCCATTTTCCCATCTCCTCTTTTCTGAAGAACAAACAAAAAATCCCAAAGAAATTGCCCATTTGAGGAAGTATGGCTCATTTTTATGGAGCGTTTCCCTTTGTGGACACTGAAGCTGCCCAGTGCTCCCAAGTCCGTGGAGCCTGCTGGGATTCATCCCAGAGTGCTGAAGGAGCCTCATGGTGCTCCTCAGAACTCCTCTATGTGACCTACCCAAGATCTTGGGGGCCTGGAGAAGTCCCTGTCAACTGGAACCTGCCCAGTGCTGTTCCAATTCCCAAGGAGGACTTGAGGGAAGCCCCAGAGAATTACAGACCTGTTAGTTTAACCTCAGTGCCTGGAAAAATTATGGAGGAGATAATGCTGTGTGCTGCTTACAGGCATTTAAAGGACAACACAGTCATCAGATTGAATCAACATGTTTGCACTAATAGAAAGTCTTGTTTAATTAATTTTATAACCTTCTAACAAAGGTTATGAGCCTTGTGGGTGAAAGGAAAGTGGTGAACAGAGTTTTTCTGGATTTTAGTACAACCTTTGGTAATTTACCTCCCAGCTCCCTTCTGGACAAGCTGCCCAGCTGTGAGCTGAGCAGGTACCTGGTGCACTGGGGGAATAGTGAAGAACTGGCTGAAGGGCAGGGCTCAGAGGGCAGTAGTGAATGGGGTTACAACTGGCTGGTGGTCTGTAACCTGTGCTGTTCCTCAGGGCTCAATTCTAGGGCAGTTCTGTTCAGTATTTGTATCAGTTATCTGGATGCAGGAGTTGAATGCACAGTTACTGAGTTTGTTGATGATACTGGGAGGTGCTGCTGACTCTTGAGGGACAAGAGGCCTTGTGGAGGGAACTGAATGGATTGGAGAGTTGGGTCATCACCAGTGGAATGCAAAATGAACAAATACCAGACTGTGCACCTGGGATGAAGCAATGCTGGACATGAGAATAAACTAGGAGAGAAGTGGCTGGAGAGCAAAAGGGGCCTGGGCATGTGGCACAGAGGAGTGGAATGCACCTCATGCACAAGGACAGAAGCAGCAACACCTTTTATTGAGGTAAATTAATTTGACAGTGTTCAAAGAATTGGATGGAATTTGAGGTTCACAAGGGTACATCAAGATTCAGTAAGAATGATGGTAAGGTTCATCTTATAAATTACTGCATACAAGAAACTCGAGTTAGGATTGAGTTAGGAAGATTCCCACAGAGACCACAGATTCAAAAGGACCCTCATTGAGTCCTGAGGTTCAGAGTGGATGCTCCTGCTTTCTGAATTCCTGATGGAGCTCAGGTGCATCTAGGTCTGATCTTACCATCAGACTTGGACAACAGTTTGTCTAATGGAATTATCTCTACAAAGCTTGTGGTAGTTAATATTGAGTAACTACCTGGATTAGTATTAATTCAGGATGCTGTCAGTCACTTAGAGGATCTGCTCCAAGTAAGGGATGTGTCTGTCTTGGGCAAGGAAGGATCTCTTAGGCCCAGGTAAGAGACCTTTGAGAGGCCTTTGAGAGGTGTTTTGACTCAAGGGGAGAATTCCCTGGTCTGCAATCTGACTGCACTTCAGGGAGTGCCCAGATGGGGTTCAGACAGCAATATTTATAGACTGAGGGAGCTGCCTGCCAGTCCACAGTATAGACAAGACAGATGTCTTCATTTTAGCTCTGGTATCTTGTTCTATGTGCTGGTTATCTTGCATTTTTGGGCTTCAAAACCACCTCTTAAATTATTTTTCTCAGGCACTTGTAGCACTCCAGCCCCAGGCTGTGAGCTCACAGGCTCTGCTAAGAATATTAATATTTATATATAAGTAGGAGTCTTTAATACCTTAAGAAAACATCCAGAAAATAAGTCACAGACTTGTTTCTAAGGGGTTTCTTTATTAATCTAGGGGAGCAAATAAGGCAATGGTTCAACAAAATGTTCCACCACAGTACCAGTTCAGCCACACACATGCACCCCCACAGGGTGGTTCTGGCCCAGTAATCACTGATCTGGTGTAGAACAGCACCCTCGCTCTCTGGTATGTGAGTCAGGACCTTTGCAGCTTACAGTTTATCACAGCACAGAAAGATTGCTTCTCCTTTAGCATCTGGGGTTTTGTGCTTGTTGGAGACTGGGACATGTCCCAGAGAGCAATGAAGAGCATGGAACCTCAGGAAAGGGTTGGGAAATCAAGACTATCAGAAAGAGAAAAAAGAGTCATAAGGGGGAAAGGGCAGCCTGGAGTTTAATCTCAAAAGGCATCATTCATTGTACCACTTGCAAGTGGTGTGTTAACTGGCTGGAGAGCTGCCAGAATGCCATTCAGCTGATATGAGGTCAAAGAAATTCAATCTTATGCACATTTGAAATGAAGAAACATAGAGGAAGAAACTTATAATTAAAGGCCAGTCTCTTCACTCCCTGTTTCTGAACTGTACTTGGCTAAAGTGTAGACCAAAATATACACCTGCCCGATGCACAGAGGGAGTTCATGCTACTTTTTATTGTATGGTTAACTGGAATTATTGTCTCATGTGGGAAGATACAGTAGGTTTAATGCTTTTGTATGTGTAATAGAGGCTTCTCCACAGATGCCAGCCCTAGTCTTACATTTTAAATGATATTGGAATGATGTCAGTATTTTAGAGAGTGGGATTTAAGTGCAATCCTTTTGATCGCAAAGCATCTCTGTTGGTGAGTGAGTCCTGAGACAAACACCTCCTGCGCGTTTAGAGAGTAATATTTCTAAATCTCTACTAATTCCATCTACTAATGGAATATTTCTTTATCACTTTGTACATTTAGTCATTAAACAGAGCAATAAAATGGTTCATCACAAGTCTTTGTGCTGTCTGCTCTTGTCCTACTGAGCTCATTTGGGATCTGCTAAATAACACTTTCAATGTGAAGATTTTTTTTTGAGGTGTCACTGATGGTGGTGAAGGTCCTCTCAAAGAAGTGATGTGAACATCTGAGCAGCTGTGAGGTGTTGCCTTGTGCCTCTGCAGGGGTGCAGGGGGTTTCTGACCTCTGCACACACTGTGCAGCAGAATGCAAGGAGATCCTTTAAATAATGGACATACAATGCTCTCTTACCCAGAAGCTCAGCCTTTCATTGGATATTTTTCTCCATTTCACCTACAATTGACTTGATTGTATGAAACTTCCATAGACTTACAATAGAAACTGTGTTTGGATTTTCTTCTAGTACAATCATTAGAAAAAGTATTTGAATGTGATGGTAAAAATTGAAAATGTGAAAGTACCATTTGCACTTGGAAATAGCATATTGAATTAGTTACTGTAGAATCAGGAAGGTCTTTTTAGTTTAAGTCCACAGCAAAAAAAGGAGCATAGCAGTGCAACTACTATGAAAAGAGAAATTGCAGTGCAAAAATTGCCTTGTAATCCTGGAAAGTAAGTTAAGTTTGCCTTCACTATTTGTTGAGATTCCATTTTGAAAGATGAGATGCTTTATGTTGCAATTTTTCCTTGTAATTCCCACTTAGAATAAAATATAAACCATGTTAGTCTTTAAAAGCAAACCCCCAAAATTCTCTTTATAGTCTAATGATTATATTCCTTGTTAAATTACTTCTTGTCAGTGGTGCTTTCCATTTACATATAGAAGACACAAGATTATATGGCAAATATGAACTAATTGATTGTTTCCAAAATGAAAATGTCCTTGATTTGAACATTGTATGTGGCAGTTGCTCTGGTTTTAAAGCTGCCTTGGCATATAAGCCAGAAAGGACCATCAACCCAACAAGCTGAGTGCAACTGCTCCAGGTTAAACACTTTTCTCTTTGGCACCCAGAGTTTGTTGGGCTCCAGAGTGGAAGGACAGGATAACAGTACATAACATGGTGGCAAACCCACAAGTTTTAGTACTCTTAGTCAGGTCTTTGTGTGTCCTCCCCCATCCCTCTTCCTTGGGATTGTCCTCTGACGGGCAATAATACTTCAGAAGAGAACCACAGGTGGGAGTTGTCCTAAGATCAGCTGGCTGGGAGGGAAGCTCTCTGGCTGATCACATGATTGATGTGTTAGAGGTGGCAGAGCAGTGATGATGGCAAGTGACTTTGGTACACACTGGCAAAAGGGCATCAAATCATGCTGGAGACTGGGCCAACTGGTTTCTCAAGGTTGCAGGCAGCTTCCAGATGGATCCTCTCCCATCACCTTACCCTACTTGCCCCGAGTAGAGGTGCCTGCAGGGTGTGTCCAGCCCAAAGATGGGGAACACTCACTTCTGGAGGGTGAATGGAAATGGTCACATACAGAGAACAACCCATAAAGTACCTTCATAGGTGCTCTGTTGCTTTGAAACTGTGCATCCTGTAAGACCTGTGTGTTTCTGGCAGAACCTGATTATATCCTAACCCTTCAGACCTGCCATATTTTATGATGCAATGGCAATATTTAGATACTCTATTAGCAATAATTCAAACCATAACCATCCACATAATCACTGTCATGTTTTTTGTGCCTGGCAGATGGTCTTCTCTCTACTCCTCTGCTATGTAAGTCACAGAATTTTACTTACTGTCTCCATGAATGCTCCCTGTTTGGGGTTTTGGTTGTTTGAAACCAGCCATAATCAGAGGATGGTGATCTTTGCCTGTAAGATATGTTTCTTTTGTGCAACTCTCTTGCTTTCAGCAGCCTAAACACTGACACAACTTGCACAGAGACTATTTGTGCTGGTTTAAACGTGAACCAGCAGGGGAAATGGACTCACCACGAGAGAGATCACAAGTCAGAGTTAAAATTTAATAATAATATTACAATAAATACACTGACACAAAAGGAAATTGCTTCCAACTCACAAAACCCAGCAGTATAACCCAGTGTCCTGGGGCACAAACCCAAGGGGGTTTGTCTGCCCTTGTGCTGAGACCCCTGTGGCTCCCCCAAGTCCCAAGGAAAAGGAGTGAAAAAAACCTGTTGGTGCAGGCGAGGGCTGTGGTCTGGTTGAGAGCGGTGATCTCCTCCTGTCAAGGTCCTGCTGCTCCTCTGGATCCGACGAGAAAAATCCCCAAGGTCTTCTTGCCCACCACTTATGTGCCCTCAGGGAGCACCCAGTCCCTCCCCCTGGGCGGGGACTCACACAATGGGTGATTAACTCTGGGAGCCAGGGGGTATTGAACTGTTGATGGCCCATTAGCAGCCCCGCCCCCTCAGACTGGCTGTGAAGGTGATAATGACTCCCTGGGCAGCTGCTGCTAATGGCCCATTGTCCTTGGGGAATGAATAGAGGGGGTAGAATACACAGCTTTAATCACTCACACACAGTGTTAGCTGGTCCCTCCTGCTGAACTAGGACACTATTGAAAGGCAGGCCATGCACAGTTTTATTGCCGTTCACACAAGTGTCCCATGTAAACATGGGATTTAATTTTGTGCTGTTCCAGAGTCAACTGCAGAACTCAGTTCCTGACAGACCTGATCCACAGGGCAAATGCTGATGGACAGTATCACAGAAATGGCAAAAAATTGATTTAGCTTCCAGGGCAATCAAAGTAAATTGGTCAGGGAGGAACTTGAAAAGTGAAATCCTGTGTCATAGTCCAGCAGGTTTTAAAGTTATATGTAAGCTGGGAATGTGTGGACATGATAATTTCCTATACAAAAACAGAAGTCCTGCCTCTGAAGATTGACAAACTTGCCCATATACTGTCAGTACATACAATTTTCCACCAGCAGCTCAAGAATAAACAGATAGGAGCTTGCCTTTTGTTGGGATTCATACAGGTAATTTTTTTTTCTTTCTGTAGTGAGAACTATGTGTTGTTCCAAGCACTTGAGATATTTCAGTGATATAAATAGGTTGGGTTTTAATGGGTTTGGTGATAGTTTAAGTTCAATAAGTTGTTCAGTTCCCCTTGGGGAAATGAAAGGATTCATTTCAAACTGGAAAATACATCTGAAAAAAAAACAGCCAAACAAACCCCACATCTGTCTTTTGCAGATGTCCTGGTTACAGGGGCCAGGACCAGTTTGTCTCTGTGTGGATGTAACCAAACCTTTGTGTTCTACACCCTCTGTCATTTCTGATGAACTGTCAATAATGATTGTTTGCAGCAGCTGCCCAGGGCACACCCGACCCCTCAGGATGTGAGCTGGGTGTGAAAGGACCCTGAGGGACAGGGGGGTGTTTCTGTCTTCACACCAGTGACTCAGCTGTGATAACTCCCCTCTGGGGAGGCATCAGCACCTTCGCAGCCACCTGAGGGGCCATGTCTGCCAACAAGGACTGACACAATAGGTAACTGCAAAGACCAAGCCCATCAAGGGTTCCCAAAATACCCCATGGCTCACAGAGTAAATCTGGTTTTGTGGATTAAAACTGTTTTTTTTCTCTGTATCATTGTATTTGTTTTAATCTTATTAGTAAATTGTAAATCTGCCTTGTAACCTGTCTTGAGCTGGGTTCTGTTCTCCTACTGGTTTATCTGTAAGCCAGCACAAGAAATTATATTCCTGCACAGAATTGGACATTGTTCTGGAACTCTCTATGTACAAGTATAAATATATCTGCCAAAAAAAAGGTCTTTAAGTGTTGGTTAAGCTGTTTATGTGGAGATTTCCTATAGGTGACCAAACATAATAAATAGTGTCAAATAGAGACTACGTGATGTCACACTAAACCATTGGATGGCAGTCAGGAGAGAAGGTTTCTGGCTTTGGCTCTTCCACTGATTTAGCATTGAGGAACTGAACTTAATTCATCTTCTGCCTTTTCATTCTGTCTGTCCAGCCTATCTGTTGTCTTCCACTGGGTATTATGTACTTGCATTCAGCCCCAGTCTGCAGTCTTGACTGGGTCCTGTAGGGGCTGCTGTAATGATTTAATTAATGTAATTGTCACTGATGCAGTGGAGAAGGGAGGATTTTTCACAGATTTGAGTCCTTTGCACTTACAGCTCTGTGGACGCAGTGGGCACTCCTTGAAAGCATGAACTGTTCCTTCTTCCTTGTAAATCATAATGTATTTCACACTACTCTTCCAGTCCCTGATTACCCCCTGAAACACTCCACTCAGCAAGTTAATTTTAAAAAAGCTAATTTTAAAGAAGCAAAGCAAAACTGAGATTGAAGAGTAACATCCATGTCTTTATTTTTACTCCTGTGAGCAGCACCAAGCTGGGGGTTAACCATAATTGCTCACAGCCAAAGGGCCTTCCCATGGGTTTGCATGAATCTCAGTGGGCTTTAGTGTTGTTCTGCATAGAAAAAAGTCAAAGACTCCCCAAACCAAAAAGAAATCCCCCCAAAACCCCCACACTCAAGTTCAGTTCTTGGCTCAGTACTTGTCATGTATACTGAAATCAACAAAAAGGCACAAGAAAACATTTGGAAGTGTTGATTTGACATGAATTAAATAGAAAAGACAGTATTTATTAGATCAGAAATACTAGAAAACTGAAATTAAAATCATGTATTAAAATGGGTTTATCCTCATGAGAGACAAACTGTGTAGAACAATTTTTGTCACAGAAAACACCACTTGTTACTTTTTAGTACAGTCCTTTTCTTTTTATTAAGGGAGATATTTAAGCATGATGCTTCTTTAAAATCCAAATGGCAGTAGGTGGGCATTGATATTGGATAGTCAAAAGTCAGAAACTTCTGCAAATGCACTCACTTGTTCAGCCCTGGCTTTTTCCCTCTTCCCTGTGTGATTGTAATTGAAACCTCACATTTTTTAAGCTACCACTGCTAAGATGTGTATGTAGCAGATGTGCCTGGTTCAGGAGTCTGAGCAAATCCATGGCTGTAATTTTTGTAATTTGTTTGAAAAGTTTTCAATAAAGGGCCTTGAAGAAAGAAAAGGAAAGGATGACCAAGCACAGCGCAGGTTGGTCGATAGGAGAAAGGAATAATCTGCAGCTCAGGTACTATAAATGCAAGCTGTAGTGATAAAATAATTTTAATTTGATCTTTTTCAAGATCAAATTGAGATGACTTTTACATAGCTGAAGCAAATTGCACTTATTAATTTTTTGACATTGTAACTGTTTTCATTATTGAATCTCACTCAATTTATGTACAGAGGAGTAAAATCTCTACAAACTTAAGCAAGTCTGTAGCTTAACTTGAAAATATTTCTGAGATTTGAAGGTTTGTTTTCTTTGTGTGTGGGATGTCCATTCAGACAATGAACTCTCAGTGCTTTGGACAGGTTTAGTTATAACTTGTGCTTGATGGGATATAAAGGATCTGCCACGTGGTTTTTTTTGCCCAGGGTTTTTTCCCATGCCCCCAAACAGAAAAACACTTTTCCACTAGTAAAATGTTATAAATACAGTGACTGAACACAGCAGGAACTGAGAAACTAAAGGAAAAACCACACTCAAGGATGGGGTAAATTAATTCTTCCCATGTTTGAATAACTACAGAAAATTCACTCTGACCAAATGTTTGCAACTTTAATAACATACCATCACCTCACCATTTTGTCTTGAGGTTTCCCACACTCAAGAAGACAAAAAGGTGGCTTAATTAAGTAAAGAAAAAGACCGTAAGACCCCCAGATGCACCTGGTTCAGTTCTAGAAGCTTAAGCAATGCTGACTGTGCTGTCAGAAGTGGGCGATTCCCTTCCCCTGCCCTCGCTGCTCTGCTACAAAACTCTTCTGGGCTAAGAATACAGCTCAGAAGAAAATGAAAGGGCTTTGAACTCAAAAGGGAGAAAGGGAGCAAAAGAGGCTGCAGCTGTAAATAAAACATACCCTGCTATGAAAATGCATGGGCCATATGTGGCAGTGAATAGAATGCCCTGCTGCAAGACTTTGCTGTGTGCAAAGATCTTTTCTATCTTTTCTTCTCTTCCTCCAACCCCTCCACTGTTGCTGCTGGAGGCAAAAGTCTCAGTGGCTCATGTTCAGCAGGAGCATCATTTTTAAGTACAAATAAACTTGGGCTTGAAGTCTTAAACTTTGGTCTTTTAGAAAATACAGGAAGTTTTGGGTGGGTTTATTTTTGACCCTGAAGTGAAGAACAAATGCAAGTCTTTCTGGGACGACTTTATTAATGAGCAATCAGAGCTGGCAGAGTGTGGTGTTTGTTTTACATGAGGATCTTATTTGTCTGTGTGCATCTTACAGACCCCCAGTCTCTGAGCAGTGGTTAGTTCAGTCTGAATTGATCTTCTCACCAACCTGTTCTGGAGAGGAGGAGGCAACTAGTGAATACTATTCTGGTTTTATAGAGGCACTTGGGCACAGGGATTAAAGGTTTAAGGAGATATTAAGGCTCCAAGGCAGAGAAAAATGATGGACAGACAGACTCCTTAAAATCTCCTCCTAAATAGTTTTGCCTGAGATTTGGAGGCAGAATAGCAAATTTAATCAGATTCAATTTCAAGTAAATAAGAAAAGTGAAATTGCGACACTTCCTGTTATACAAGTGACAGACATTGGATTAAAAACTGGTTATGCTGCTGACCTGGTCAAAAGGCTGCTTTGAAGGAAAGAGCAAGAGTGAAAGTATTGAAGATGTTGAGGAGAAGTTCCTAACAGAACCCAGGAGAAAATCAGCAGTGCTGGTGTATTTGCTGGTCCCTGCAGGGAGTAATAACTAAATGGTTGTATAGACTTGAAAAAAAAGTGAACAAATAGGACAGAAATATGTCTATTTTTGCACTACAAGAGTAAATATTCTGGCACAGAGATTTGGTGCTAACTTTATTGCTTTATTTTGTTTTCCCTGACATATTAAGTGGGTTCTGCCACCGCTTTGCTTTACTTCAACATTAGTCCCTTTGGAAAATGTTGTGTGTCTACCAAGAGCAACGGCCTCAGTTTGCAAGCATGAAATAATGATGTTTATTTAGTTGTGATCATTTTGAATGGCAGTTCCTATACAGTTCTGAAATTGCTGAGAGGAACTCAGTAAATGTTCTCGGTGCTACAGAGGCTTCTCTTTTGTCAGTTGGAGGGTATAATTTACAGGGTGAGTATAACCCTGGGTTGACTGTTCCCTCCTGACAGTCTTCAAAGCCTCTGACAAAAGCTTGGTGGTGTATGCTTGACATCCTGATTGTATATGAAAACTTGACTTAAGGAAGCCAAAGAAAACAAAAATCTTTCTGGTCCGTGACATGACACAAGCAAGAAATATTCTAAGGACAAAACCTTTTGTCTAAGGACAAAATTAGCCTTTAGCAGCAGACTGGGGGGACAGCAATAGCTACTGCTGGTGTATAAAGATCAGTTGCCTCTAGAATTTTCTTAAGGAATCCAGGGCTTTAGACCATGAGGGAAGGGAGGATTTTCCAGGAATTGGAAACATTTTGGGGAGTTTTGCTTGAACCAGCATGAACTGGTTGCTGGTATTTGGCTGAGCCTGATGTTCAGTGATGGTTGGCAGGAACTCACCCACTGAATACCAGAGCTGTGCCAGCTTTGCTGTTAGATTAATTTCTTACTAACATGTGCATCAGTTTTCAGTAAGAATGAAATGACACTAAGTTTATTTGAAGAACGTGCAGTCTGGAATACTTTGTGTTTGAAATGCTTTTTTGTAGCATGGAGTTAGTATTTGATAAGTTACAGGGATGGTGGAAAGGAAGAACTTTACTGAGTTTTACTTCTTTAAATGCATTCTTGGTGCCAGTTTCCTGGTGCATCAGTCAACACCCAGATAAGGGTAATTGCTGTCAATATTGGATTCTTCTCTAACATGGAAGAGATCCAGACTCTTTTTTCTGGAAAGACAGCTCCTTCCCTGACTCATAAAGTTAAGGCAGCAAAGGGAAGTGTTCTCTCCAGCTCTTCTCCCTTCAACTTGTAAAGCACAAACCCCTTGATTTTTCCTCACATTTTTATCTTCTTTTTCCTTTTTACTCATTAGCAGGTGATTTCATCTTGATAATGATACAAAATTGATGAGTGTGGTGCACCTTAACTGGCTAGAATGGCAATTATAGAGCAGAAAAGTCCAAATGTCTATTAAGTATCAGACTGCCCTGCTAATGACTACAATTTCCTGGTGTAATTCTTCTTCCAAAAGGCTTGGGGAAAAAAAAGGACAAATTAAATGCTGGCTGTCAAACATCATTTTATGATCTTCTGCTTCAGGTCATATTACTTGTATGAATCTATGACAACAGCTGGAGGCAAGTGTGTGTCACCCAAGAGGTGGAACTGCTGCTCAGCCCTCTGTGGTGTCAGTGCCACTTCAGAGTCAGTCCTGCTGCTGCTCTATCCATCCATCACCAGCAAAATTTGTGGCTTAGTCTGTGGATCCAGGTGACTGCCCATGATTTCCCCACACTCAGCCCAAAGGGCTGTTGTTTGCTGTGTTTTTCCTGAGGAACTGCTTTGTGTTGGGTGAATGGGGAGCTCTGGCACGTTACCCACACCCCTCTGTGCAGCTCTTTATATTTTTTCCTTCAAGGTTCTTAAGCTGTGCTGAAATTCTTGATGAAAAAACTCTCCATTTGGTTAGTGAGATAACTAATTGACTCTAGAAGTTTTGGCTGTAATTTTAAGTAGAGGTTGTACAGAAATGCTGCTAGAGCAGGAGTGATACAGTATGCGGTGCTTTGCTGATCACAAAGCCTGTTTATGTGCAGAATAAAGAAATCACCCCTTTGTCTGTAATAAAAGCACCCTGATTCCATGAGTTCTGAATAGGTGATACATAATAATAAATCTTCCACAGTGGAAGAGTAGATTTTTATGGAAGATAAACATTGAAACAGAGGGCAGGAGTATAACACAATTTATATAAAGGTGCATCTCTTTCAGGGTTTGACTATACTTCTATTTGTTTAGCTCCCCCAAAATGAGACAGCTATTAATCACAAATATGGGCTCCAAGCCAACAGTCCCCTGTAAAACCTGCTTTCTTCCATAACTGCAAACTTGAAGTCACTGCACAGTGATAATATTTTACTGGGGCAATGCAACAAGCATAACCAATGAGATAAATCATGGAAGGCACTGGTCTTCCCATCTTCGACTTGCACAGCAGTGCCCTGCCAAAATCCCTGCTCCCACTCCTGCCCTGCCTGCAGGTTCTGCTGGGCTGGAAGGTTCAGTGTCATTAAATTGCACCATGCAGAAACAGTGAACTAGTTATTAAATTGCCATAGTAAGAGTTTTAAAACAATGTCATTTTGCCTATTCACTAATCCCACACATACCAAAGAGAAAGACTGGAAAATAAAGGAAATAATGCATGGTCATGAGTGTCTTTTCTTGTATCTTCTCTTTTAAGGTTTAATTTCATATAGAACCTAAGGCTGCTAAAATAAAATGTTTCCTTTACATTTAATACAATCATGAACAATTTTAAGTAAGAAATACTATCATAAATGGTATCTGTGAAAGAAGCCAAGAGATTTTTTTAGAGCCTTTTTAGTCCAAAATTTTTCTCAAGTAGTTTTTTGAAAGCCATTCTCTTTCCCCCAAATGATATTGGATTTAATATCTATTGTTATAAAATCTGTATTATTTCCATTGTACATCTGGACGTGACAGATGGAATCTCTTTTACTTGTGTTTGTAGCTGATTGTGGATTTTTTTTACCATTTTGCTGAATAAGTTAGGACTTGCACATTGTGAAACAAAGGTGCTTTAGACAGACAGTCTGAGGGGTCTGTCTTTGCTAGTTGGGAGGGCTGAAAGCACAATAGTTAAGTAACTTAGTTAAACAGGAAGGCAATAACTGAGTTAATTCAGAGTGGGGGTTTTTAAAGAGATTAGATTTAGTCTGTGAGATGCTGAGTGCCCACAGCTCATGGTAAGAGCAGAGATTGAGATATAAGGACTGAAATCCACTGAATTAGTGCCAAGTCAAATTTCACAGGAAATACAATGATGATGCTGTTCCTAAAGACTCAGGACTTTGTAGAGCCTGTTGCAGCCAGAGTGCCACTAAAACATTGGTGATTGAGTATAAGGAAAGCAGCAAGTACTGGGATAATGGGCAGAAAGGAGATGATGACACACTCCATTTTTTCCTATTTAGATGTGTTTGGTTGGGGTTTTTGGGTTGGTTGGAGTTTGTTTGTTTTTGTTTTTTTAAAAATCATTTCTCTTAATGGCATAGCAAAGCCTAGTTTGCTAGCTGTAAAGCTGTGGTAGCTGACCCCAGCCAGCAGCTAAAGCACCCACATTGTCACTTGTTCATTGTCCCCCACCCACCCTGCAGGGTGGGGAATAGAATAGGAAAAGCAGAAGTGCGGAAATTTCTTGGTCATGGTAAAATCAGTTCAATAAGTGAAGGAAAGAAAGAAAAAAAAGCCAAAGTGCTGCAAAGGGAATCACTCGGCACATCACCCAGGCAGATGGATGCACCACTGTTGCCCAAGCAGCAGCCCATCTGAGAGGCAGCACACTCCCACTCCCAGTTAATTACTGCTGAGGATGTTACCTGGAAGGGAATATTCCTGTCGGCAGGTTGGGTCAGCAGTGCCGGCTGCTCTCCATCCCCATGTCTGGCCCAGGGGCTGTGACAGGGACAGATTGAGACATGGAGCTTCCTGACACAGAGCACAGCACCACCCAGGCTGCTGGGGAGAAAGGGAACTCCAGCCCAGGCAGGGCCAGCGACAACGGGTTTGTTAAAGCCTGGCTTGGACAAGCTCCTGCAGCCACGCAGGGAACAGTCAGCAGTAGCACGGCCCAGTCTAAAGGATGAGTCTGTGTCAACATATATTCTCAATATTCAAACTTGCTGCTGGGTCTATGCCTGAACATGATTTGACTGTAACACTTGGGAGACTCCTTTTTGCCTCAATGGGAGCATGTTCAGATACTCTGTATGCAATAGTAGGAATGATGAAAAAGATCAACAATGTGTTGTAACTGCATATAGCTGTGAGCAGCAAATAAATCAGTCATTAAACAATTTTCAACTTTTTTGTTTTCAAACTGACAGTTATGAATCAGTCTTTCTTTTGGTTCCAATTAGTAGTTTTGCCAGTAGCCTTATGAAGAAAACTTAGAAATCATGAAAATAAGAAAAGAAAAATACAAGTATATAAAATATCAAGTTGTTCTCAGTTAGGACACAACATTGTGTAAAGAAAAACCTGGTGGAAGGGTGATGCTGTGTTTGTATTTCCATACTATGGATGCACAGTAAAATCACTTCAGAATTGAAATTAGGGTTGGTGAGGTTTTTCAAAGCTGGTTGTGACATCTGGACACACAGTGGCACTCAGAACCAAGGAGAATAACATAGCTGGGATGCTTATTTAGCTTTGGAAATATAAACATTTATGCTTGAATTGAAACAAGAATAAACAAGAATAAAAACAGCATAGGCTGTAACAAGAGTTGTTTCTTCTTTTTGCAACCTCTGTTCTGACTCTTGAAGTCAGCACTTAATTTTACTCCTCTGTTTGTGGAATATTTTACATGTTCTTTTGGTTTTTTTTCAAATAACAATAATAAAAAAATCTGAAAATGCTGAAGTTCCTCTGTGTCAGACCTCAGTTATTTAGACTGTCCTCTCTGACTCCACAGTGTCACTCATTCAGACTTCAGAAGTGACGTCTGACTTAGGTGAAGTTCTTTGAGAGGATTCAAGGCATCTTATGCCAAGTTGGAAGAGCTGATGACGGAAAGTGTAATTTGGAGTTTTCAAGAGGAAAGATAATGTGTCCCTCTTCCATCCCTCAACCTTTTTTCTCTACATACCTGCTGGGTAACACTGAGAGCATTTGTTTGCTTGAGCAGGTTACATAAAGGGAACGTATTTAGGTTGCTGATTGCTCTTGTTTCTCCTCATGGTTCAAAGTAGTTGCCACCTCAAATGCTGTTGTGTGTCCTCCCTGACAGACAAGTCCACATATTTACTCTGCATGCAATTTAAACTATATTTTCCTTTACCTCAGTTCACTGCCTTATATACCTTAATAAGAAAACAAATAGAAACCTGGTTTTCACTGCTTTAGAATTAGCAGATGGAAAATTTATTTACTGTATTCTCTATTTTAGTAGTGACTTGATAAATAAGTTTTGCTTATCTTCTGTTTTAGAAAGTATTAAAACCTGCTGATGCAATCCATTAGAGACATCATAATGTCCTCTCTGCTTTGGGGCAATTTGTCTGGCATTCACAATATTTCTAGGCAGCTAAATGTGTAGTTATTTTACAGCATGAAGAAAGAAAATGAGCTCTCAGGCTCTTTTGAAGACAATATATTGTCAAGGAGTTTACACTGATTTGGATGTGGTTTGTGTGTTATGATTTAGCTGCTGAATTTACTTATGATTCCTTTTGGCAGAACAGTATCAAGAATTTTGTGCTATTGGATTAGCAATGATATTTAATGTTATCTGTGGGTTTTGTCCTTATGCCAACTATTGTGAAGAAGCACTTTGAGAAGCAGAAAGCTCCATATCAGAAATCACAAGTGAGAAGCAAAACTCCTTGGTTGAGTGAGCAGAACTTGGTCAAAGTGAGGCCATGGGGGTGGCAGGGATTTGTGAGTCGAGCAGGAGGCACTGGAGCGGGTTGCACATGGGTGATCTCTGTGTCTCCTGTGATCTTGGAGAGTGGCTGGTTTGAGGAGATTTGTCTCTCAGGACCCATCCTTTCATCAATGCCTCTGTCTGCCCCAACCATGGCAGAGGGGGCTGTGGAAAATGCCATCATGGCTGTGACAGGGACACTGAATGCAGGAACAGTTTCCTGCAGCCTGAAATTCATGCCTGATGTTGGCAGTGCTGATTTGCTGGGCTCTGGCTGCCCAAGATGTGTGTCTAACATTGAGGCAGCTCCTGTACCTCCTCTATTCTTTCAAACTCTTCGCTGCTTTGGTCAGGTTTTTTTTTTTTTTTAATTTTCACTGCTGTCATAGCAGAAGAAATTAATCCAAATTCCTAACACCAAGAAAAAGACAATAGCTGTGAAGAAGCACCAGTGGAGCATGGGCATGGCTTTTGGCAGCACTCCCAGCACTAATTTTTGATATGTAGGAGAGCATTAGGGTTCACTCAGTTCCACTTTAACACCTAAGTGGACCAATTTAACAAGTGTGTGCAGTGATGAAAGGTACTCCAGTTTGAGTCAAAATTTAGTATTTATCATTTTAAAATTGCTGAACCTTCTGAAATTCACACCCTTTTTAAAATGTGTGTTGAATAAGAGGAGAGAAGGAAGTTCAGGACTGTTTAGTTCTTTGTGAGTCTTGTTATAGTGGACTGAATGAAGCATAAAGTACTTTCTCTACTATCTTGCTTAGTATTGTGCAATTTTGTTACCTTAAAGCACATACTTTAAATTGTTGGAATGGGTTTAGACTCATCACACACTTCTTTGGGGGAAGGTATAGAGACTCTGACTAATCAGAGCCTTTCAGGGGGCTGAACAAAACCATCTGTGTTGAGGGAAATGAAGTATCCCAAACATATGTAGATCTACCTATAAAGAGTCAGTCATCAATATTTTCCAAGGGGCAAGTGAGAGGAGTATTTCTAATTTTAAAACCATGGATGTCAAGTTTTAGTTCAGCAAACAGCTTCATTGCTGGTGAAATTGGTATGGTATAGTATCCAATGTAGAGTGATGTTTTCTGTCTGTGTGCACGTTCCCTGGCAATGTGGAGCTCTGTATATGCAGGTGTATAAATGATCTGTGTGTGCACACAACACACAAACTAATATCTTGTTATTAAATAGTTGTTGTATTAACAAGGTTTTAGTTGTAAAAATAAAGCTGCTTGTAGGGGGGGATATATTCCTGCTTCTCACTTCAGTGACTGTGTTAGGAAGTCTTTCTCTCTGCCCTGCTTTGAGTGTGGAGACACGTTGAATCAGGGTGATTCTGAGCATACAAGTTAAGCTTTGACAAATCAGCATTTCCAACCAACCAAATCCATCACTGGAATGTTCTCCAGATTCTACCTGAGGTAATGTATGTATTGCTGTTCTGTCCTGCAGAAGCAATCCCAAAGAAATCAGTGGATCTATTGTTTTAAACAAGGGTTTTGTATATTATATTTCCATTAAAAACCCCACTTCATCATCACATTTATCTAGGCCCTTACTTGTTGAGTAGCTCTCCTGAAAGACTGACATGCTTTCAGCACTCTGTACTTGCACCTGTGCAAGAGGATGCTCCTAAACTGTCTGTGCTACCTTGTTCCTCTGTAACATGCAGAGCCACATTTTATGAACTAGAGACAACAGTCCTTTAAAAACCCATGTGATTAATCTCCATTCAGTTATTCCAGGCTCATTTCTTCCTTTGGTTGTACCTTTGTCCCTTTTCTTTCCCTCTTCATGACTCTGGACTACAGAATTTTCAGGGCAGTGACTGGTTATTGCAGGTACATTGTCCTTGGGGCATGTTCTCAGTGCACAAGACTGGATAAACACACCTCAGTTGTGGATAAACGAAATGATTTCCCCCACTTCTCAGACATGTTGGACCTAACAACAAACTGCAATACTAATAACCAGACTCTGAAAAGAGCTGAGCTGGTTCCTCAGGGTACATATGAAGAGCCTTTTCTTTATTCCTCAGTGCAGAAAATCCTGTTCTGGAATATTTTCTGCCACGAAAAACTAACCATTGTAGTCAAAATCAATAAAATTGAGAAGTCGACTTTGTGTAGAAAATAATGTAAATATACTGCGACTTATCTTACTTACATGTTCATACAACACTTAAGTATTACAGATAATTAATTAGTCTCTGTATAATATAGGAAGAGGTGCTTGATTTACATGTGTATATATTTTTAAAGAATTAACTATAAAATTAAAATATCCATGGTTAGAAAAAGTTTCAGTTGGTTTCATAATATTAGAATGAGTCTCTGTTGAATGGAGGGATCAGCTGAAGAACTTCAGGTAAAAACCCTTTAGAAAAATGAATGGAGGACTGGGAAATAGTGTGTTAAAAGTGGGTGAAAATTATCAGCAGTTTGAAAAGGTTTGCCTGGCGTTCTGTTCTCTGCCTCCTGCTTCATTTTCAGAGCTTTGCAGTTGTTTCAGTTTGCTTTCAGCTCTGTGTTATCTGCTGGGGTAGCTGCAGAAATGGAAAAGAAGGTTGCTCTTTGCCCCTGGTTAGCCATGAGAACTCAGGATGCTCTGTCACTGCAGGAGCTGTGTGGATGGAGGCAAGAAGTGTCAGTGAACCCATTCTGTTATTAATCACTTGCTGGAGCCAACACAGAGACAGCGTGAGCTATGCAGAGGCACAAACTGCATAATAGTTATTATAATAAATCAATCTGTACCAGACACCCTAAGGGATCCCAAGTCGTTGGAGGAGATCCAAAAGATTTAAGCAAGACATCTTACAAATCTCCTGACAGTTGAAAAGTAAGGGGGAAACAAAAGTTATTTGTGCCAAATATGTGAGACACATAGAGGGATGATTTACTGTTGGCAACCCAGCATGTTATGCATGTTCATGGAAGGAATTGGTTTTTCATTTAAGATGTTTATAAGTCTATGATGGACTATGACAAGGGAAAGCATATCTGAGTTTCAGCTTTTAGCAAAAGAAAACCATTCAGTCATTTGATTAACTACACACTGAAAAGTTGCATAGCATATCTATAGGAATAAATAACTATGAGTAAAAATGGTACACAAAAAGCACTGACATGAGATTGAAAGAAATGTTGAATGTGCTCACATAGCTAAAGCTTTGGTCTTTTTCTTATCTTAGTTGGAAAGATCTAAACCACACAAACTGGTTAATCTTTTTGGGGTTTGTTATTTTCACTTAATACTTATAAACTCATAAGCAAACTTGGAAATTATTTTAAAAGATGGCTTTTAAAGATAAAGAGTCCCTTGTTTATAAGTAAGTAAATCCCAGAATTATAAAAGGTTTGCCATGTGTTGTATCTTTCCCCTGTCCTGAGGTTATTTAAGAAATGGCTTTTACAACCTGGTGCTGTACTCTTTTCCTCTGTCTCTTTAGCCAGATCCTTATCCATCTCACTACCCCTTGTTTTCTTTCCACATGTTCTCTCTAGACTGCAACAGTCCTGTTAAATTCTCTGAATTCTCAGCCCATCCACCTAATCCAATATATCTCTTTCATTCCCATATTTCCAATTTGCTGCTCTTTCCTCATCCCTTCCATCACTCTTCCTGCACAATTTTCTCTGTCTGGGTTCTTCCTTCACCCTGTTGTAGTTTCTCAAGGTATTTGTCTCTCCCTGTCTCACACCAGCCCTGTGACCCAGCCTATGCCATTTGGGCTGATTACCAACCCCAGCAACTTGTTCTGCTTTCTCTGTTGTGTCCTTTAGCAACTAAATCCCAGGATCTCTGTTCTTTGACCTTAGTCACTCTTCCACATGAATCTTAGTCTCTGTGTAATCTTCCAGTCCACTTCCCTCTGCTGAGCCACCCATTGTACTCTGAATCTGAACTAAAAGCTGTGTTTGTACTTAACTCTGCTTTCAAAATCAGCCCTAGATAAAGCCTGTGGTACAGGGCACAGCAACCTCTGTTTGCACACTGGGTTGGAAATGTGTGATTCCTCTGTAAAGGAAGTTCTTGCATATTTATCACATCCTGATCAGACCTGAGAACATTGATTCATTCAAGCATCTTCATTAATGACAGAATCATTGCAGGCTTCATCACTAAAGTGAAATACAAATACATTTTGGACATGGGCAAACTCTTTTATTTCCTTGAAGATAAAGTTATCCAAACTTGCGGACACTTCCACAGGATCAGCAAAGACACTTCCACAGGATCAGCCTGGTGAACAGGTTATTTTTATTGCTGGATTTTTCCACTGCTGTTAGGAAAAGAGCTTTAAGTGAGAAATGAGACAAATGGGACAGCTCTGGGGCACCAGGGGTTCTGGCTTTCATAACATCGTTTTTAGCATGACTTGATTTGGTGAACCTTCCTGGGTCTATATCCTGGATAGATCCACACCCTGAGACTTTGAGTAAGTTTTGCCAGATACTTGTAGCCAATGCCAGGCTTGCTGATGGCACCTTCATGCAGCTGCTGTGAGTATGTAGGCCAGGTCACCTCACCCCTCACTATGTCCTGCCTTGGAAAGGCTCTCTTCTCCATTTACAATCTCAGCCCTGCTGCTTCTGTGATTTTTAGGAATTTTTCATGGGTTAGTTTGTCTGGTTGTTTTGTGTTTGGGTTTTTGTTTTGTTATTTTTGTTTCATTTGTTTGTGAGTACTTTTTGCATTCCATATTGCAAAAGGAAATCTCAGATAACTTTGGCTTTAGTGTAACTTGCTTGATAGTTTCTTTAAAACCCCTGTTTCTGATTCATTTTACTTCTGCTGCATTTAAACTATTCAAATGGAAAATGTCCAGGTGCCAAGAATTTTTCTAGTTATTTTGAAACAAATAGCATTGGTTGTTTGAGATGGGGACAGGGAGAAGGGCTGTGGTGGTACCTTGTGAAACGTGTGTGTTCTTTTCTTTTTTTTTGGAGAGGAGAAATACACTGTGCTTTGGAGGATTTCCTTTGGTGCAGGGAGTGGGAAAGGATGCCCTTGAGTCAGGGATGTGGGAATACTTTTCCATTGAGAACTGATTTTACCACACACCCAACGAAGGGTGCACAGCTCAGTTCCCCAGAGCCTCCCTGCTCCAGGCCATCCCTTTTTTTTGTCAGAAAACACTGTCCAGCCCAGCCAACACTCCCTGCACTGTGACCATCTTCAGTCCAAGACTGTAACTGAGCTCTTGTGTCAGGAATTGTCTTTTCACTTGCCAATAAAAATTAATACACAGTTTTATGCTACAAGTGTAGCAATACCCGTTTAAGATGCCCCTTCAGCTACACCTGCTCTTCATTCCCACTTGTGTTGCTGCCTCTTTAGTGACCTGATGAGCATCTACATTGCTGCCTAATTTCCTGTTTCTGAACACTGATGAGTTCAGTTGTGCCAATACCAGTGTGATGCTACAACTGCCACGATATTGGTTACCAAAAGTCAGCAAGTTTTATGCAGACAGAGGTTTAGGGCCAGGAGTTTTGCAACTCCACTGTCACAGCAGTGCCTATATCATAAAAATTATGCACGTGGATTAGGGAGTTTGTGGCCTGGACTGTCAGTGTTTTTGCAGTGGTGCTCAGGCAGCAAGGAGGAAACTGCATGTGTCAAAGGCAGACAGGTGAAGAATGAGCTACTTAAAAAGGGGACAGGTTCTGTGAAAAAAAATTAGCTGAGGAAAAAAATATTTCCCCACGACTTCTCAGAGTGGTTCAGGAAGAACAGAATGTCATCCAGTGAGATATCAGCATCAGCACGTCAGGCAGAAGCATAATTTCAGTTTTTCTGCTTTTGAGTGCTAGAGTTGGAAATCTTTGTGTGTATAATACATACATTTGGTTCAATTCTTTTATAGATATTTTGAGGTACTAATATTTTCTGAGAAACACATAAGAACGATCATAAATGGAACCATATTCACACGAGAGGAATACCACAGTGCTGCAGGAATCATTTGGCACATACCAGATAGAGTTTACTCCATGAAAATTGTAGCTGGTGTCATGTATCAAAATAGGTAACTGCAGGCAGATGTTTGAGCAGATACTTTTAAATTGAGAGATGCATTTACTGCAGTGAAAATGTGAGCAGCATATTCTTCTGACTTGCCATCCACTTTCAGGTTCTCAAGTGTTCCTGACTCATCTTCTCTGTCTAGTCCTACCATTGTTTTCCAATCCATCACAAAAATGTGCTTTTTGCAGCTACACCATGTAATACAACTACTACAACAAATATTTTCAGTTATCTGCAGGGCACCTCATCTCTAAAAGGATTCTAAAACCCCACACTGAAACTTATATCCTTCAACAAAAGCATCGTTTTTGATTGGAAGTCTTTCTTATGGTGCATCCTCTTTTTTTTATGTGGCTCATTATACATAATTTGAACATCGTTTTTAAGAACTGCCATATGGTGTCAATAAATAAGTCTTTAGAGGCTTTCACTTATCTTCTAAATATGGTTCAGTTGTGACTAATTAAATCAATATATTAAAACCTCCCCAACCTATACAAATCAAGCATCTTGAACTGGTTATTTTCATTATTTCCTACCTTATTAAGGACTCCTTGAAGATATATCCTTCAAGAGAGAAATCAGCTATTTCCCCACCCTTCAGCTTTTAATTTATATTGCACTACACAGTTTTTATTGGATAATGAACTGTAGAGCATATTGGGAGTATTATTTTTTGTATTTCTCAGCTGTGGTCCCAGGCAAAGCTTCAAGTTATAAGCCCCCTACAGCAAAAGCTGAACTGGAGTTTAAGAGGACTGTTCTCTCCATTCCTCCCCTCCTCTGCTTCATTGTGAGGCAATTTTGTGAGTGCTGAATATTAAATTGGGTATCAGCACATGTTGTAGGGGAATGATGGCAGTGTGTCACAATTTGTGTCCTGATGTCTGGCATGGAATGTATTCAGTGCAGTAACTCAGAACTTGGCCTTAACTAAGTATCTGGATGCTCAAGGAGCACTTTGGTCTCTCCTAGCAGAGGTTGAGAAAATGTCACCTGTGCCTGTCTTAACAAGGAATTAGACTTTAAATGTGTAATCAACAGGTGATATGGTCTGTAAATCCCAGGGGTCTGCCTGGCATGCTTTGCCCCTGGCAGAGGACCCAGCCTGTGTCTCCTCCTCAGTTCCCAGGAACACTGCCTGCTCCTTTGACTCTTTGGAGGATCCAAGCTCTCCAGCCCTTTCACTGCCCTGTGTTCTTGCCTTAAATATTTGTTAGACACTGTTGCTTGTCTGGGTAAAAAAAGAAAAAATCCCACAGACTTTGCATTCCAATTTTCTGTCCTCTTTTAGCCATAACTGCCCCCTCCCCCTCTGATGTCTCTCACAGAGCTGACTTCCACGTTGTGTATCCCAGTGTGCTCCATCCTGGCTCCCTCACCTTCCTGACAAGAGGGGCTTGGGTTGTGTGAGAGCTGATCCTTTGTGCACTCTGATACCCAACTAAGAACTGCAATCAGATGTACAGGCCCTTGCTCCACACAGTCTTTTTGTTCCCATAGGCTGTCTTTAGCATTCCAGTGAGCCCTTTGGAAAACTCTTTGTATGCAAAGGCAGGAAAAGAAAATCTGAATTACAAATGGACCTGGTGACTTTCAAGGCTCTGAATAAATGTGGTGATGAAGCACAGGCTGAAATGGTAGTGATTTCCAGCGGGGGGTGGATGCATCTCAGGGACTGCAAGACAATGTGCTTGGATGTGGGAAACACACAGTTAAAAAGTATGTGGTTTTATTTCCAAAAGACTATGTAGTGTTTACTTTGTCTTTATCTCATGGGTTTTTATTTGTGTTTTTGTTCATGATTTGAAATGGACATAATACATAACCACAGGAACACCTGTATGTGGTTTATAAATACATGTAGGTGATGCCTGCTGATTTTTTTTATTGATAGGGTTGAATGATCAAAAAAATTGGAGGAACTATCTTTAAAAAAAAAAAAAACAAACACAAAAATTAAAGCCAAAACCAAACCACCAGTATCAGTAAAGAGTTAGATGGCTACAAAACTTATATGAACAGATTAACAGGTTTTAGTGTTTATTTTTCTCAATGAAAGAAAATATTGCTCTACTGCTTTTTCCACAGTCATTAATTTTTTTAGGATGTTTAAAAATGTGCTTCCAAAATGGTGACTTCAACAGGAGACTAAGAAGTAAAGCAGTTTTAATATGAGACTTTTGAGATCTCTGTAGTTTAAATTATTGGCTATATTATACTAAGGTGTTTTGTGCTTTCTCCTCCCTTCTGTGTTCTTGGAATTGCAACCAGACTTTTCCATGGACATCCAGCCTGGCTGAAAGCAGCATGATCCTTTCTTGCTGTTCTGTCACTAATTATTGTCCTTGTATGATTGCAATTATCAAAGAGGTATTTATGGCTTTTCAGTAAACTGTATGGATGTTAAACCCCTTTGTTTTCCTCTTATTCCAGGGGAAAAAAAGGCAGAATCATCTACTGTGTATTAGGAGATAGGGTAGAAAAAAGAAATAGTGTCAGCCAAGGTACCTTAAAAGTTCAGAACAAGTTTCAATGACCTCTTGTGTAAGTGCAGCAGTAACAGCAAGTAGAAATTAGCATTCAACTTATTGGCTCATAGTGAATTAAATTCATTTTTGTATTTCCATCTGTGAAGTCTGGGTAAAGTAGATTAAGTGCAGGAAGGTCTGGAGCAACTTGTAGAAGGAAACTGTGTTACTAATTAATAAACAGAGAAGTAAAAAGAGTTCTCATTCCCCCATTGTTCAATGTATAAGAAATAATTATGATAAGCTGTCTGTAAAACCTTTTAAGAAATGCAATTACAGTTTTGGTAAGGAAGCAGAATCTTATGCATTCTCTAGGGGAGTTCAGAATCAGTGTTTTTGTTCATTGTTATATTGACTGATGTAGAGTTTGTGGTCAAAAGTTTTTGTTTGATTCCTCTGGAACGCTTTGCAGTGCCCACTCATCTCCAGTCAAAGGTTTCCCCTGAGAAGCAGTGGCCACCCTTCCAAATTGCCACCTCTGGATCCAAATGGATCCAGAAAGTTTCTGCCATTCCAGTGCATGGGATTATTGCCTTTGGAGAGCATAGATGGAAAGGACGGTGTTTCCTCTATCTCTACATTCTTCACCATTTTGTATTCCCTTGCATCGCTATAAAAATCTGGCTACGAAGATTTCATTAATTGAAGTTCCTCCTTCACCCTTTGTTTGATAGCTTTGCTAACCTAATGTTTTAAAATTGCATTTTAAAAGTAATTCTTTAACTCATCACTGGCAAAGCTGGAGCTCCGTTTTTGTTTCCTCAAAAAAAGAAATGAGGGAGGGAAGATGCAACAAGTAAATGTATCTGGAGTAAAAGGGGACAAAAGAAAGAACTGTTTATTCCAGAACACTTCTTTCAATTAAGAGGAGTAGGAAAATGTACCATTTCAGCCATTCCTAGGAAAGAGGTGCAAGAGACAGTCTGACAAACAGAAGTAATATCAGAAAGTGGCAATTCTAAGAAAAAGATTTGAATAGAAGGGGAAGTCCAAGACAAATGAGTTTGGAGATGAATTCTGAAAATTCTTTAGAACCTTGAAAATATTCCTAGTGAGGCAATACCCTGTTTCTGAAAAAGGAGCTGCCTTATCTCCCTCTTGGTTGTAATATTCATGTAGGCTCCAAAAATATTAATTCACTCTGAATAAAATGTGTTTAGTTTTTCAGTTGCTTAAAAGAACATAAAAACATGATCTGAAAACATGTATTGCCTGTATAGATTTCAAGGAGACTTTCAACAGCCTTGGGGCAATAATACAAAAATCTGAAGTTTCTGGTAACAGCTTTAAACAGGAAATGGTGTGTTTGACATTCAGACAGAGCTAAACCCAAATACAAGACCCAAATACTCGATACACATGATGTAGGTTGGTTATGAGGCAAGGGAGAGAATGGTGTGCAGAATTGATGTGAAATTTGCCACAGTCCAAGCAGAGTAAATGAAGTGAAAGTTCATCATTACAGGGGAGGGCAGGTGAGTAGATTGATGAAAAAACCCCAATTATAGACATAGTCCTATGTGCCCCTGCAGATTGAGTTCAAACAGTTTTAAACTCCATTACCCTCCTCAGTGGACTATATCACTCCCTTGGTAATGACTGAAGCTGATCTGCAATTTGTTGCTTCAAAGCAGAGGTGAATTGCTGTTATTTCAGCAATCCCTCACTCCCCTGGGTAAGCTGATCTGTGGGAACATCAGGCTGGGATGTGGTAAAGGGAATAGTTCAAGTTGTCCCCAGCAATAGGCCTCATACACCACACCTGTCTCATGATATTGGTTGGCCAAGTTGAGTCCAAAGGGTTAACATCTGGCAAGAATTGAGAGCCCTCAGGTTAAATAAGACAAAGTAGGGAAAATGGAAACAATGGAAAAGTATGAGAATAACAAGGACCTCCAAAATGAAAGGAGCTATGAAATAACATTACTATTTTCTGGTGGTATCTATTCTGGGGTTTGAGACTAAAGCAAAGGAGCCTTTCGTGTGTAGGAAGCTTCAAATGTTCAAGGAAGACACAGCACGCCAAAGGTAGTTTAAAAGGAAGATCTTGGTATAATACCAGAAATTCTTGGGATGAATTTTGTTACTTGGAGGCTAAAAGGTGTTTAAACAAAGCACAGCTGATGAAGGTGTAGCTTGGTGTGCCTCAATTAGGAGCAACCACTTGTAGGAAGACCTTGAAATCAATACCTGCACAAGGATATGTTTCAGAGGTGACATAGTGGCTTCTGGAGAGCTGGAGTTAAGGAAAGAGAGAGAGTTCAGCCTTCAAAAGTGAAAACATTTTCTGCTTCCTCAACAAAGGAAAATGGAACTGACTTGTTACCTTCTCAGCTATGAAAAAGGGAGCAATTAAAAGTTTCGTGAGCCATAAGTAGCTAAGTTTGGTGTATGAAGTAGCAAAAACAGAAAGAAAAGCAATAATTTAATATAATTTAAAGTAATTTTAAAGACCAAACCTTGTGTAGTTTGCAAAACTGTCTGATCAATAGTTAATGCTTTCTAAACAATGTCTGGAAGCACCAAAGTTGTCTTAGCTTTGTTGTTGCTGCAAAAACAAATGGGTAATTGCTTTCCAAAAGAACATAATTTGTTCAGCAGTATAGAGAGGTACATCAGCCAAAGTTTGGGAGAGAAATAGTGGTGTCCAGAAAGGTGGGCTGCACAGGAAGCTTTAAATGCCCTGGCCAGGGTCACAGAATGACTGCCAAAAGTAGTTGTCTCTTGTCTCAGGGGACACTGATAGCATCATTTGCATTAATACACAGAAGCGTGTGATACTAAGATTATGAAAGCTAGAGAAAAAATTAGACTCTGTTATAGTAGGAGTGGGGGTCTTTAGGCACTAGTTACACTTGTAAGGTCTGCCCTTAGCCCTCCCAGTTCCTCAGACCTTCTGCCAGGCCTGTGGGAGTGCTCCTCAGCCTTTTTCATGTGCTTTCTCACTTGTCCCATTGAGCAGCAGATCAATGTTTTGCTCAGCCTGTCTTCTGTTTGCAGTGCAGCTACAGCAGCCCTTCCTGTTGCTCTTGTAATCCTTGGCTGGTTTGAGCCCCAGGTGGGCTTTGGGCTTTTCCACCACAACCACTACAAGCACTCTGTGTTCCTCCTGGATAATTTATCCCAGCTCCTTGCTCTGTGTACTTCGTTAGGTGTTCCCTGTTGGTTTTTGCTGGCTCTCTGTAACATTTCTTTTACTTACAGAACTTCAGGTTGAGCCATTCTTGTGCTCTCAGGAGGTTGTCCTTGAACATCACCTGGTTCTTTTGGTCTCCTTTGCCCTCTGGAACAATTTACTATGACATGCTACTAAATAGGTACCTGAATAGGCAGAGATCTGCTTTCCTGAAGTCCAGATCTGGGTTTCTGATGTCTTCTCTCAAGATTTTAAACTGCACACTCTCATGATCTTCCCAGCCCAGGCTGTCCTTGACTTTCATATTTCTGATGATTAACTTACTGATTTGAGCAATTGTTCACCAACAAAATAATTCACTGAATGGTTGATCAATCATTTCCAACAATAAACTATCTTGAACACACACTAGAAATCTCCTGGATTGTTTGTGCCCAGCTGTACTGCCTTTCCAGCAGACCTTTGCATGTAGACCCTCATGTAAGCCACTCTGTGATTGCCAGCCTTCTTTTGCTGTCTACAGGCTTCATTACTTGTTAATTTTGTCCTCTGCAGCAAAGCCTATGCTGCCCATGGCAGTCTCTCTTTAAATTTCTGCAGCTGTCTTGTCACTGCTTCCTCTGTGACAACAGCTCTGTGCACTTCAGCCATTCCTTTGTGTACAGCAAAATCCTTCCTCCTCATGTTCCCCCAGGCTGTCTCTCCTGAAAGAACATGCATCCATTCACTGGAGAGCTCTTGAGGGACCCACCACACCTCTGCAAACTCAGTGAGGTCAGACCTCTGCAGCTTGTGTGTGAACTCAGACTGTGGGCCTTGGCATCCCTGGGGTCTCTCTTTCTCAAGGGCAGAGAAAAGAACACACTCAAAGAGGAGTTCTCTTTTCCTCTGGTGCCTTTCTTTACTGCTCTATACCTTCTCTTCTCTTTGGATTATGACACCACTTCCCCCAAATGCCTAATTTATGGTCTCCTCTCCAAGTGAGCAAGCCTGTTTGCAAAAACAGCCTTGCCTTCTTTTGTCAAAGTACTCATTCCTCAAAGAGAAATGTCCCCTGACCACAGAGGCCAAAACCCTCCACAGCCAAGTCTTTATCCACAGTGTGTGTTCCCACCTACCTGAGCCTTTCTTTTCCTTGCAAAGACTCCTATGAAGACATTTCTTTGACTATCTCAGCTCTATTGGGTTTTAAGGTAGTCATTCATTCATTCATTCATGGCCAGGCTTCACGAACTAAGATTTGGGAAGGGCACTACCCACACTTGCTGCAAGCTGCTGGTGGCTAAAAAGGCCGATATGGGATAGGCAAGTCCGGTCACAAAAGGCACAGGGGAACGTCTCCTTTGGCGATATTGGCGAGGAACGGTTCTGTCTGCGTTGTCTTTTCTCCTCCAGACTGACTGTGCTGCGTTCCCAAAGGAAGCAGCAGCGTCGTGAATGGTGTGTCTCCATGAATCCCGACTGGAGGCCAGAGTGGACCATTGGGGCAGGCAATATGGCCAAGGCTGAGGTGTTGTTTCTGGCAGTCCTTGTATCTCCTCTTCGAGGCTCCTCTCTTGCGGCAGCCGGTGGCGAGTTCTCCACAGAGCACAATCTTGGGGAGGCAGTGGGTGATCCTCCATCCTGGAGACGTGCCCTGCCCAGCACAGCTGCGTTCTCAGCAGCATGGCCTCCATACTGGTGACCCCTGCCTGTTCAGAACAGACACATTGGTCACGTAATCAGAGCAGTGGATGTTTAGGATTGAACGGAGGCAGCGCTGATGGAAGCGTTCAAGGAGCCGCAGGTGGTGGCGGGAGATGACCCAGGATTCAGACCCATAGAAAAGAGTAGACATAAGCATTTAAGGTAGTACATAAGCATTAAACTACAGGGGAGTCAAAGTTCTGGAAGTGCTGTTGTCAGTCAGGCACACACAACAGCTCTCTTACTACAGCCTTTTCTGTATAAAGGAACACAAGAAAATACTTTATTCTGAAGGGTACCTAGACACAGGAATAACATATAAATGCATTTCATACTTTTGTAATAATGTAAAATGGAATTTGCACTACTTCTGCATGAATTGCTTTTAATTTTTCTGTATTAAGTTAGATACTTTGTTTTTCTCCCATAGTTCCTCTTTGTCATACCCAGTAGATAATGACTTATTTAAAACCACAAGCCCTCATTCAGTTTTTAATTAAAAAAATGTTAAGTTCATTTCTTGTCAGTAAAACAAATATTTGTTATTCCTAATGCATTTTAAAGGCAAGCACAGCACTTGGTAGTGTTTTTAGGAATCCTGTATGCAGTGCACTGCTTCATCAGGAATTCCTGTCAGTCATTTCACCACTGCAACAGAACTTCTCTGAAAGCAAATACATTTTCTAGTCCCAAGGGGGAAATTGAATTCTTCTCTATGAGAATTCAACTGACACGTGGCCATGGAACCGTCAGATTCCCACATTAAAGTAACACAGTTCCTTTCCTCGTGCTGCAACTGGTATCAATCACTTCTGAAAAAACCCACAACATTTAAAAATCCAGCCCAAAATGCAATTAAAATGGGCAATCTCACTGCTGTGGCAATCACTGCCATAAGTCAAGGCAATTCTCTTATTTCAGCCAGCCTTCTCTTGTCAGCAGCATGGCTGCTTCTTCCCACTATGACATGGCTTTAAAGAAGGAAACTGCTCCTTTAAAATGAAGAGCAGAGTCTGCCTTGTTTCAGGTCATACATTATTATTTAACAATATGGTCTGATGGATAATACAAGTGTTTACTTGTTTGGTTCTCAATCAGCAAAGAGGAATAAAGCATGATGTTGCCACTATTTGTACAGACTGGTGATGATTGTATCTATGTTATTAGATCAGATGTTTTCTTGCTTTGACTTCATTTTAGAAAAGCTGAATGCAAATATTATTAATATCCTCTGTATAATTTATACTCCTTTTTGCCATTTGAAATGGGCAAGTTGACTTAGCAGCAAGTGTCCACAATAACTTATGTAAACTCTGGAAGAGCTGAAGTCTGCAAGTCTGTTTTGATTTTTGGGGTTTTTTTTTTATAATTGTTTTTTTGGGAGCTGTGTCTGGCTTTTATTGAGACTGCAAATTTGTGTGGGAACTATTGCAGTGAAAACTGTTAATTAAAAGATTTTTCTTTTGATTACGATCAGGAACTTGTGCCTGGATAGGTCTTGAACTTACAAAAAGTGCTCTGTCTGGATGGCCAGGGGCAGATTTTCCAGTTCAGGTGGCAAAAGTATCAAGTAGTAGTGAGAGATCTGCAGTGGCAAAAAGTAATTCCTTGTTTAGGAACAGTCTATAAAGCCATTAAAATATCCCTATAGTAAGTGCCTTGCAATTTATTAGAAGTTTTTAGCCTTAACCTTTGGGATTTTAGAACATGCTTGGAAAAAATTATCTGTATGATTCCTGAGGGAAAGCATCTTAGTATCCTCCCAGCCCAGAACTTTTGTGCACAGCCTGATGCCTCTCCATGTAAGATGGTTCTACCACAGCAGCTTCTGTCGCTCACAGTGGAGTGAACCAAACCTGCAGAAGTGAGGAAGAAATACTCATTCCTGGTAACATCTCCAAACAGATGCCTGGGGTATGAAGAAGAGAAAATGCAACAGAAAGTGAAATTATTTATTCAAGAAATTATACAAAATTGTTCTAACTTCTCTAAGTGGATCATTTTCAAGAGAAAATTGACTTATAAAGGAGGAATGTTTAAATTGTTTACGTTGTTTGAATGCTTGTACTAAAGCAGTGCAGGAGTGAAACTTTGCAACCAAAGTTTTTCTCTATTTTTTACCCAAATGAAAAAAACCCACAAGAGGCAAATAGAAACAAAAACATGCTAAAGAAAATCTCATTATTCAAGGCAGTCTCAACAGGTCTGCATACACTGTCTGTTCCATCTGCATTACAGTATAATTTTTCATGGTCATTGACACCCCTGTTTGCTTGTTGAGCTATCACCTTGAATGTCACTTCAAAGGGTAGGCTGACTTTTAAATGAGTGATCTCAGAATTATAAGCTTCTTAATAGGCATTCACTCTTTTTTAGCTAAATACTAAATAGGCTATTCAGACATATAGGGCTTATTTCTTTTTTCCTCAAAAATAACATGATTCATGACAAGAGGATCAGAGAGAACAGGGGATCAATGTACCCGGTAAGAAAATGGAATAAAATCATGCCTTTTCTCAACAGATAGATATGTATCAAAATTTAAAGAAATGTTTTGAGGTCTGAAGGAATAGATTTTCTCTCTTCATAAATTTTTACCCCTAGACTTCATTTTCATTGCAGTCCTTCCTCATCCTGCTATGAGGTTTATTCAGCACTCCTGGAACCAAGAGCAACCAGAAACAGAAACCACACTGGAATAAATATATGCTTCTGTTTCTCATGTTAATGATCTAGATGGTAAACTCCACTGCTTGAGGTTACTGATGCAAAATCTATTCATTTATCCTCTATAGGAGTCATCACTATCCCATTGAATGGAATCAGATACATTTCATTTGCCTCTAATATGAAGGAAAGAAAATCAGCTTTTGAAAGAAAGAACACCCCAATGAATGGTTGTCTATGGCTTTGCAAATTAGCTTTATTGTGTGTATCTCCACTAGACAAGGCCTTGGGCAACCTAATCTGGCTTTGATGTCAGCTGCACTTTGAGCAGTGTTTGAAGGGCCCAGGACCTCAGATGGGCTCTTTCCACCCATAATTTCCTCTGACTTTATATATGCAATATGTATATGTGAGTATTGGTGTACATGAGTGCACCACACAGATACATTTATACACACCTGAATATTCTTACTTTTTTCTCCAATAACCAAAAAACCTGGTGAAATTACATGTCTTTACATGCATGCAGTTCCACATTTGGTGGCTTGACCTGTAAGCTCATGCTATACAACTCATTCTTTCCTCACTACATTATTGCTGTTGTTGGGCTACTTGTTATTTTGCTTTTTGGTGATTTTATTTGACATATATCACTTTTGTTTCCTTATATCTCTGATCAGATTTACAGAAATCATGTATGAAGCTGTTAGGTATTTCAGTTTCTCTGCTGCCATCCCAGATTAAGCTCTCCCTGGAATCTCTTTGTTTACAGGAGAGCCAAGTGTCCATGCTCAGTGAACATCACAGCACAATTACCTGCTGGGGGTACCAGAGTTGTCCCCTTCCAGGACCACTTGAAGGCAGCTCACCAAGGGGCAGATGCCCAACAGAATGGTGCAGTGAGAGAGGCAGGGAATGGGGGAGAGCTCTGCTTGCTATAGGCAGGGACTTGCTGTGGGTCATTTCTCTTTGGTGAGAGAGAAGCAACACAGCACACAGTGTGTGTACAGGAGAGGTGAAGATGTTGACTAGGCTGGAAAGCTCCTTAATGACCATCCACCATCAAGGCTAAAGTCAGTGTTGATGAGACAAACTTATCATTGTCCCATCTACAGGGAGTGCAGTGGGAATATGGTTGCAGCTGTGTTTTCCCCTCTTCATAGATCTTCTGCTCTAAAAATATGAAGGGAACACAATAGAATTTCGGTAAGTGCAAACAAAATCTGCAAGGTTAACCCAGAAAAGGGAAGAGAATTGATATAAAAATGGCAAAATATCCCTTACTAAAACAAGAGCAAACATTTCTGATTTTATTAACTTGTCCTTTGTGTACTTTCTTGCACATCCACTTCCTCTTGTTATGGAGTTTAGGGAAGCATTTATAGTTTCACTTTTCTTCTAAAATTATTTTGAATGGGTGGGCCATGCTATGCTAAAGCTGAGAGTGTCTGCCTGGTCTGATGCTTGCCTCTCTGAAGTGAATTTGCTTTTCTTATTTCTTATTGTTCAAATTTTGAGACTTTGAAGTTCAGCCAGTGTTCTGAGTCCCTTATTTTAAGCATATTTCACTATTTTCTGTGCAGACATATTTGTTCTGTTTACTAAACAACAAGATATCACCAAAGATACCCTCATGCCATTGCTGCTATATGGACTTAGACAAATCCTGTAGATAACAGAATGAATGAGGAATAGCAAGTGACACCTTGGGAGGGGGTGGGATGAGGCAGGAAACAGTAAAAGACAGAGTTCAAATGCAACAATTAGAATACATACAGTCACCCTAATACTTATCAGAATTCGACTGACCAAGCCCAGCTGGGTCTGAGCACAGCTGTGCTGAAGGTCTCCTGCTGTGGGCCCTCGAAAACCTGCAGCGAGCTTTGTCTGGTGTTGCGGGAGCTGTGAAAGGGCAGGGGACTGGGGCAGCCACCACAGCTTGTCTGGAAGCACATGTTGAGCAAAGCTGTGTGAGGCTGCCTGTCCCCAGAGCTCTGTCCAGACACTGTGCTGAGATTGGTGGCACAACCTGGACCAGGACAAGCAGGAGTGGGTGTTTGTCCCTGAGCAAATGTTCTCCCTGAATCCTGCACATTCCTCCCCTCATGCTCTTGGTAATATTGCACTGCAGAGAGTTTATATCTGCCCACTCCTCTGGGCAGCTCCGTGTTTTGAGGGATAGTTCTGGCTCAGAATCACAGAAGAGAAATGGGAGCACTGATGGTTAGGCTGCCTTGTGTCTTACTCATATGGACAACAGATAAGGATAGGAGTTGAATACAGAATTTTGGTCATCCTTTTTACAAACAGAATTGTGCCAGGCACCAAAAAAAGAACAGAGCTTTTAACAAGCAGTTTCCATACAGCACCTTCCACTTTCAGAGTTCTCAAGTGCTGCATCTTGCAATTCAGTTATGGCTTATTTATTAGATGAACTTGGTAAAAGTTTTAATTGAGCCAAACACACAGCACTTTTAGAGCAATGAAATTTCATGACTTTTTTTTTCGTTGGTACAATATTAATATATGTCTGGTTTCCTCAGAAGACACTTTTTCTCTTATTCTGGTGTTTGACAATGAGCTAACGTTCAAAATGCAAACAGAGAGACTTCACACATTGCCTGCAGTAAAAAAAGCATTTTCTTCCTATTTACAATATATGCAGTAATGGGGGGAAAGTGATCCCGGCACCATACTAAAATGAATTTATTTCATATTGCAGGGAAAATGGCAATTTAAAACAAAAATCTATAGCAAACACAGAACTGAAATAGCCTAAGCTATTAAATAAATAAAAAGCCCCACAAACTAGAAATATATCAAATGCTAATAAATTGACCAAATGGAGAAGGACAAATTGAAAAAGAATGGTTCCATTTTGCTCATGAGAAATTTACATAAGCAAAGTTCAAAGCAATGCCTGTGAAGTTTCAGGTGGAATTTCAAATTAAACTCATTGTTGTCTACTTTTTTTGTCTAATTTGATGTGTAGGCAAGCACTGTTTTTAGCAGTTTTATTATTATATCAGCTCTCTAGCATAAATTGAGAAATTATACCCAAATGGTGTTGATTTTTTTCATTGTCCAAATAGCAAACACTGAAGTTGGGACATGAGTTGAGAACTGAAGGAGCTTTCTGCCAAACTCCATCAGAACAGAGGTGGCACCTCTGGGACGTCACCAGTTGTCATGGAGATGTCTGAGACACCAGATTTGAGGATCTGAGCTGTGTGAAGCTGTGGGAGAAGGGAGTCTGTGGCCAATGGAGATGGTAAATCTAAGTGACCGACCATGGGAACTTGATGAAGAAGAAGAAACTGCACATCTTCAACATTTGAAATGTTCCCTTGAGTTTGAGGATTGTTCTCGTTTTACCCCATTATACCTATTCTTAGTGGCTCTAAACTTGTACTGTTTTGTTGGACTGTTTTATTGCTTGTCCCATTCCTTGTTCCCCTCAGGTGATGGTGCCCCCCTCTTCCCCTCTCTTGGTATATCCCATCGATCCCTGTTTAGCCAATCACATCTCTTCTATTTGCATGCCCCACCCCCAAGGGGTATAAATTGTGGTGCCATCCCCCGTAAACCCACATTGTTCGTTTGCCCTTTGAATGGTGTCCAGGCCTTTACTCCTCCCCTCAGTCACCGCAAATGGCACCTGAACAGGGACAGCCCTGAGCCCCCTGACATTTGGAGTCTGGCCTGATGACCCACAGGAACAGCAGGGAAGGAAACCAGGAGCTCCTGCTTGGGGCGGGGGGCGCATGGCTGGGCTTGGAGAAAGGTGCCCCAAAGGATCCCTCACCAGCTCAGCCGGAGGTGGGCAGCTGTGGACATGTTTCTACCCTTTATTTCTCACATAGATTTCCTTTTTATTAATCATGGGAGCTTTCCTATCTTCATATAAAAAGTGAGTTTATACCCCAATGAAACACCAGCTCTGTCAGCGCAGTGCTAAAATCAATAAACCCAACCTAAAAAGTTTATCATGCTGGATTCAGTGTAACTACACTAAGCCCACTGCCATGAATATATTGGAATTTGCTGAGTGGGATTGGATTGGTGTCCTTCTCTAGGAAGAGGCCACTAGAGCGGATTGAAAGGCCATGGAAGTTTGAGAACAGTTGTGTACCATATCTGACATCTTGAAGAACGGGGCCTCTGGAATTTGAATGACCTCAATTCAGGGCCATGTGAAGACTCCACCCTTTGCCCTTGACAAAGGTTGTGAGCTGCCCCCTCTCTCTCTGCCACTTTCTTCAATGTGACTATGTGAGGGGGGAAATGCACAAAGTGGTGGCTGACCATGTGAGGGGAGATCTGCACAAAATGGTGGCTGACCATGTGAGGGGGGAAATGCACAAAATGGTGGCCAATCACGTGAGGGGAGATCTGCACAAAATGGTGGCTGACCGCGTGAGGGGAGATCTGCACAAAATGGTGGCTGACCGCGTGAGGGG
>JAJPCS010000340.1:700636-770927 GCA_021164005.1 Willisornis vidua nigrigula
GATAAATAAAAAATTTTGAGGCATTTTTGTTAAGGGATGATAGGTATGACATTATACCTGTGTCACTAATTCTCAGACACAGGGAATCAAAGAAAGTGCTAAAAGCAGTAGTGTTTTGTCAAAGAAATATAACTTTTAATACTGGAGTGAATCACTGTGATAGTTTAAACACCAGCCTATGAAATAAGCTCTGGGAAGGTATGGCAGTGTTAGCATACACAGCCCAAATGTGGGGAGAGGCCTTGGTGCAGGAACCTGGAGAGAGCACTGCAGTGCATTTCAACATCTATTACAGCCCTCATCATTCAGTAACGGTGCCTAATGCTGAAAGGGGAATTACCAGGGAGCTGAAATGAAATGCTCTGAACTCCAAAAAGGTTCAGATTGCACACATTTGATAGCACGGTGATGTCGCATAATGATTTTTCTCATCTCACAACACTGGTTTCTGGGTGATAATCCAATTACAGCATTTCATAAACATTCTTAGTCCTCCTCTGGCATCAGTTAGGCTTTAGTTATAATTTGGTTTTAAAATATATAATAAAACATGGAGCATGATTTTGAAGCCCAGTCAACCTTTAAATCATTGTGCTGTGCTCTTTAGCTGCCAATCTAGTGCTTTTGATGCATGGCTTCAAAAAAGTGTAGGGTCCTTGTTATCCTTGTCAAGCAGAAATTATGTTTAAGCCTGAGAGGGAAGGTATTGACCCTTTTATTTGCTCTGTTAGAGGTTTCAAAACAACAAAAAAAATGTTTATCTTACTAAATCTTATTTGCATATTTCTAATCATTGTCACTTGTTACAGGACTATGAAAGTCAGCTGTGAGTCAGCTCTGGTTAAATGTAGTGACATGGAAAGGACAAATGTTACTCCAGTCCTTTGGTCTGTTAACTATGTTCCATTCCTGTTAAGGCTCAGTGTAACTCAGGACTGACCTTTGTTAAATCCTTGGCCAGTTTGTATTAGCCCAGCCTGTTTCCTTTGTACCAAACGTGAATCTACTCTTGGTGAGGGCTTTGCTGTGGCTGTGGAGTGCACCAGCTCTGTGTGCTGGGGTGCCAGCCCGGTACCACAGGTGCCAGCCTCTACTTTTGCATTCAGAAATACTTTTGCCAGGTCTGCCTGTGCGACTTCTCCACCTCTCACCTCCCCTAAAGGGGCTCACCCCCCTCCCCTGATGACATGAAGCAGCCAGTGACAGAGTTTTATGCCCATTTTGAACTGTCTGTGCACAACATCTCAGCTAAAGCTGCATAGCAACACGTAAGGAAGTCTGTCAGTGGCACTTTAGCCCAGCAATGCTAGACAGTTAGAGAAGAAAAGAACCACAATATGGCATTCTTTGAGTAAAAGTACTTCAAGCTAAGATAAATGGCAGAAGAGACTTCAATTAGGAGTAATTATGTTGTTGAAATATTTTCTCCACTTCATGATGCAATTAAACCTTTATCACCAGTGGTAACCAGCCTCTTTTAAAGAACAAATAAGTATTCATTATGGAAAGAGAAAATTATATGTAATACAGAGAGACAAAATATAAAACAATCAAAACCTAAAACAAACCCAAATGCTTTATAGAAAAGGCATCAAATAGTCACTAGGCAAGCTGGATGGCTGACTACTATTCAGAAGAATCTGGGCTTGAATTTATTTGTACAAGGATTGATTTATGTAAGACAGGGGTTCTCTTATGTCTCTTAGTGCATCTAGAAGTTGTTATTCTTCCAGGTCACCAATATATGTGAAGGCAAAAACCTTTCAAATTATTAAAAGCTAACTTGGGTTATGGCAAAAGTCTTACTGCACTTCTGCAAATATTTGCATTAATGTGTAATTTGGATATGTACAGATGCTCAGAAGGGGCACAAATTTCAATACAGGTAAAATTCTGGTTCTTACTGTCATAAGAGATCAACCCGTGACAGTGCTATAGAATCTTCTACAGACCAGATGCACTTAATCACAATATAAAAATTATTAACTTAGTCCAGTAACTTCCCAATTTGATGACTCTTTTTCTATCTTTATTTTAGTGATAATCCTTATTCTTCTCTGGGACAAGTCTTCTATTTTTAATTAATTACATGATTTTTATTTTTTATTGATTCTGTACTGTCTAAAAATTACATTTTTCATAAAACAGCTGTTATTGACCATAAGCCATAGAATAAGAGAAACTAAAAATCCATGTTCTCTTGACTTGAGAGCTTTGACTCTGTTTTCCCATGGTATGAGTATTTTCAACACCTGATTTTGTAATGGTTTGGTTTAACTGTCTTGAGCAGAAGGGGTAATACACATGATGCCAGTCATATTTCAATTGGCTTGTTTTATAGAAAGGTTTAGTTTGACTTGCTTTTAATTCTGTGAATCATCAGTCACTAGCAAGGCATATCTCCCCACTTCCTAAAGCAGTACTTCACAGAAAATAATTCCCACAAAGGATTCTATTGATGGAATTATTGATGGACTTCTAAGAATCTGAGGCAAAACAGCGCTGAGTTGGCTTTGTCTTTGCTTTAGACTTTGCTCCTTCCAGCACAGCTCAGAGGCAGACAGCAAGGGTCAGGAGAGGAGAGAATAGCTCTGTGGCCTGAGAATTTTTTGTTCAGCTTTAGAAATTATGAACAGTGGAAGATGAAGCTGCCTTAATGGTAATGTATAAGCTAGTTCAGGATAGACTCCAGCTTTCTTTTATCCAGAATCTGGAGGAAGAAGGTAATTCCGGAACATAACGTTTCAAGCAAACCTGGCTGCCCTTTCCTGATACGGAAAGGAACCTGGAAAGAGTCCGTTTGTGCTATTAAATGAAATTTTCTCAAACTTTGGGCAAATAGCCCACTTTCTTTTGTTATAATTTGGAATGCCTTTGAAGCAGAAACCTCCAAGGAGGGTCTGAAACAATTTCCAAGAAAAAGACTGTAATTACTTTGTAGTGCTTTGTTCAGTGAACTGAAACAAAGCCTTAGGCAAGGGAGAAGTTGGTGTTTGTTTGCTTGGAACTCCCTGTATGTGGTGCCCCTACCCTGATCCACTGCTGTGAGATGTGTGAAACACGGTCTGTATGTCAGCCCTGCTTGGGGCTGCACATGTTGGTGTTGCTGCATCGTGGAACAAGGGGACCTGCTTGGCAAACCACCACTTGGCAGGAGGTTCCAAAGGCAGCAGCAAGTCACTGTGTAAGTGCATTTCTTGGGCAGAAATCATGACCAGTCAAGTTATCAGTTATCCCCCACTCAGCCCTTGAGATCTCCTGGAAGGATTTGAATTCATAGCTCTGCTAAGAGCAAACACAAGGTGTGTTTTCGAAGAACAGTTCATTCCCAATGCTTTCAAAATTAGCTTTCACTGTAAGTGTAGTCCCATTCAATGAGAGAATGCTCTTTTTTTTCTTCTTTTTATTATCTGGATAAAGGCACTCCAAAAAAAGAGCTTGTTCCCTCTGCCCAGTTTGAAATGCAAAGCTCTTTTCCACCAAGTGTAAAGCCCATGGTAAGAAAGATGTCTTTTAGCCAACATGGTTTATAACTTGGCCATAAATAGGTAAAGCTTTAAGGGAAAGATCCATATTAAAGTAGTGGATTATTTGCTGTAGATTTACTAGCTATCCATTAAAAAAAAAAAAAATTCCCCCTTCCCAAAAGGAGAACACTAAACAAATTCATCATGGAGTTTGTACAGAAGCTTAATGCCATTTCCAGCCCTGCCTCATGCAGATGTGCTGCAATTCCAGAGGAAATGTGGTACCTCTTCAGCAAATTCCACAGCTGCTTTTCCCTCACGTGTCTGTTTTAGTTGAAAGGAAGGGACCTAATAGGAACAAAAAGAAGTTTTAGAGGAGACATTGCTGAAAACATAATTGAACCAGCTGGTTGCAAGCCTGAGATTGCATTAGAAACATAACTAAAATTGATTTGGGTCTGTGCTATAGCATTATGATAATGAAGTCTGTGGCCTTACCAAAAGATTATAAACATGATGCTTAAACTCCCTTTGATATTCTTATTACAACTGCACTTAAATTCATTATGAGTTGCTACAAGGTCATCTTGTTACTAAACATGCATAGTTGGCACAACTCAGTATCCTCTGATAAATTCAAAAAACCAGCTGAGTAAAGAAAAGCATTTGAAATAACTATACTGGATATTGAATCGTAGCTTTCATTATACTTAGAGGGCGATATCAATTTTGATCCCCAAAACTCATCAACACCATCATAAATTTAATTTTTAAATTATAATGTTCCTTCTATTATAAGAGTGTTTGTTGCTTTCCACAGGACCCGCATCCTTTGCCCTTAAATGTAGTTCATCTCTAAAATGTGCTGTGACAACAATTGCTTTGCACTTAATTTTTTTTTTTTTTTTTTTTTTGTGGAATAATTCAGCAAAACGATGCTTGGACAGACTAGAATAGAAGCACTGACCAGTACCTGTATTTAAGGTTTTTCTTTCTATTAAAATCTGAAGGATGTGGAAAGTCCAAAGGAAGGCATGTATTTCAATAGTATTATTTAAGTGTTCTATTTCTGAGATGCTAAACGAATTCTGTACAGTAAAAACATGAACTACTGGTCTGGAAAATGTAAGATTTTTTTAAAATTATGAAATACATGTGAAATAATACAGGTTGCAAAGACCAACTGCCTCTTAAATCATCTCACCTTGTGTTAGTACAGCACCAAATGGAATTTGGATCACAGCAAAACTAGCTTGAAGAGTCAGATTTAGAAAAAAATGTAGGTAGTTGTACAGGAGATCCTCTGGCCTTGAAAACTCTGCTCTCATCTCTTGGTCACCTGTGAATTGTCATTCAAAGTCCACTGAAATCAACAAGAATAATTCAGTGAATTTCAGACTGGATTAATATTACATGGTTACTCCTACTAGATTATCCAGATGGAGAAATTCATTGAAGTCTGAAAGAAAACTATCTGTACCACAGGATCTCAGGAAAAGAATGGAAATTCTGGGGGCTGGTAACAATTAGAAATGTTGTTGTCCCCAACTGTGCTTTATGGTGAGAATGTTGTTCTCTACGGGCAATATAATGGAGTGTTCTACTCCACACAAGACAGTCACATTGCATTGTTTTGGGATGCTCCTGCACAGGCAGTCTGACTTGCTCTTTATTCCATTTCCAGACCCTTGCACACTTTGCATACATACTGACTAATCTCTGAACTCTCTTCTAAAGCAACTCAACTATTTCCCTCAAAGAGAATACCTGATCACAGCTGTTGGGATAGTGGGCTTCAGGGCTTCTTCCAAACATGCCCCTCAGAGGGATGGTTTATGCCAAGTTTGGCTGCCCTGGCTGCTACAAACTGTACTTGGGGGCCTTTTCCCTTCAAGCACCTCGTGCCTTGCTCAGCAGCTTTGGCATCTTGCTGTCCACCCCTCCTCTGGTGGGCTGAGAGAGCAGCTGGTTTGATACTGGGACATGAGAGACACAAACACAGGAGTGTATCCCATGACTACAAGGAGGCAAGTGCAATTTTGTGAAGGTACTGACCAAGAGCTATGGAAAGTGAGGGAATTCACTTGGTTCTAAAGTGTGAAAACTGGACAGGAGCCAGCGCCCAGCAACTCACTGAGGACTTGTGTTCTACCTCTGAGTGCCATTGACAACACACTATAGACAGATCTTCAGTAGTTTTTAGAGATTTTTTTACTTTGAAATATAGTAGACCTTTTGAAATACATTATGAATTTCAGAATTTCTTGCAGAGTCTAATGTTCAGATTAACTCCTAATGAACCAAAAATTTAAAAATAATTTATTTCATATTTATAGAAATTAATTTAATATGACATTGCTGTAACAGCTCCATAGAAACACCTTGTTGAGCCCCTCACACGATTTTTATAACACTATGTAGCAAAATACACAGTAAGTGCAAAAGCTTATTGCCCATATGTCTTCATCTAGAAACACCTTCAAACAGTAATCACCTTAATTTAGTAGCTTCACCTTTACTATGTAGATTTTAATGGCAGCTGGCCTTGTTTAGTAGCTGCAGTTATTTAATAGCTGCACCTTTACCATGGACCTTTCCCATGCAAGCTGTAGGGGGAAGTAATTAAATTTAATGAAAACTGTGCTTCCCAAACAAGGATATATGGCTAGGCATACGAAATGGTCAGTAGGCTGAATCAGTCGTGGAGAAATTAGCCACAGTACAAAGGTTAAAGTACTGTAGATCCAAATATAAATTAAGGCTGGAGTGCAGGGAACATGAATTGCAGAGTCCTTGATGACAGAAACAAAGCAACCATGGCCTGACAAGGCTGGTGTGTCACTGGAGGCTCAACTCCTGACAGCCATCCAGTGAATGAAGGCGTAGGCTCCTCTCTGGAGCACGGTGGGAATGCACAGTTCTTCAAACTGAGCATCCAAATGAGAATCTGAGTCTCACTTTGTATCTATGTCTCCTGTTAAGAGCGTTCTCAGCACAAGTCTTGGCACTCTGCTCCCTGTAGAATGTTAGACAAGGACAGACTTCACAGCCTGAACTCATTTAAGAAATAGGAAATAAACAGGAAACTGTTGATATACTAACAGGGGCATGGTAACAGCACAAGGAATGAACAAAAAATACATTAGTCTTAAGATTCCCTCCTTCTTTAAGAACATTTAAAAGCTCTTTTGGAAAAACAGAGCTCCTTTTACTAATGTTATTCGGAGACAGAGGCAGCCAAAGACACGTGACCTACACTAAAGAGACAGTCTTGCTTCATCCTTTTCTTCAAAGTTGGTGAATGCAACACACAGTCATCTGATGGTGGTGGTCACAAGCAAATAAAATTTGCTTTTGTTTACTAAGGGAATTTTTAAAAAAATCACACTTTTCAAAATAAAAATCTATAAAATTTTATTTTTATAAAATATTTTCTTGATGTTGAAATGACTTTGCTTTCCACTAATGGCAACATTACTACTACCACTGGAAATACTTACATTTTTCCCTCAGAACTTTCTGTTCTGAGAATGTACTGCAGTAAAATCTGTTGGGATTTTACTTACTAGAAGATTCCTTACAACTGCCATCATAGCAGTACAGAAGTTTCATTACTGGTGTTGTTGCTACTTAATATAAAAAACATTAATGGAGCAATAGCATGGCAAGATTTTTATATGTTTTGTATTTCAGTTCTCTCATATTGCTGTTCAACATGTGCAAGCTTTTCCAGCAGATAAAGTGATGTACAGCAGGGGTGAGATAAAAGCTGCAAACTGCAGTTATGTGATGCTTTTGATAAAAAAAATGTACTTCATTTGAAAGATAAGCCTCAGAGATTCACCTCACCTTGTAAACACACACAAATTTATCCTTTGTTGTACAACAGTAGCAATTAACTGAAAATATATTTGTTTGAGTGACTAGTTCTCTCTTTTCTGAGAACTTAAAATACTCATTAAGCTAAACCTACGTGGATACTTTCATTGCTGTGATATTTTTGCTCTAATGGAACAAAGCAAAATTAGGAAATTTTAGTTACCTATATCCTTGGGAAACCTGATATTACCGTGTTTCTGGCTGGTAATGTGTAGAGAGTAAGCCACTCAGTTTAGTTGTTTTAGAGGAATGTATTGAAGCTTCTCATCTCCACCGCAATAACAGGAATATCTCCCTATTTTACTCAGCTTTGTGGCAATCCTGCTCATATTTCCACCCTCACATACACGCAGTGAGACCTTGTGTGTTTGCTCAGCAGAGCCCACCTTGCACATTCTCCTTCACCTCAGGCCCTTTACCCTTAAAACTATTGATCTGCCTGACCTCTTCACCTGGCATGTTGCAAAAGAAATGCTGCTCTTCTCTAAGATGGCAAATATCACAAACTCTGATTTCTTGATAAGAGTCTCTTTCTCTCCTTTGGACAAGACATTTCACTCTGGGCTGGTACAATTCTCAAAATAAGTGTATTCTCATGAAATTTTTTGCATTTTGAGGAGTGCAAGTTCCTCATCCACTCACAAGAGAGATTCATTTTGTCAAAAGTTTTTGCCAATTCCGCCTGAGAGTGCTCATCTACCATTTACCTGGTTGTCTTTATTTTTATTTTTCCTCTTGGATGTTCCTGTGTAGTACCCCCATCTCTCTGAAAACCACAATATTCTGTTTCAAAGCCAGGCCCCAACTGTGCAGATGGGCAGAAGCAACATAAGTGGGCTCTATCTCTCAAACACAATTTCAAGCATTACCAGGGGAGCCTGTGCCCTCCTGTAACCTGATGTGCCCCTTTCTGTTGCACCTCTGCTGCCCATGCCTCTGACAGCGAAAGGTCCTCTTAGCTAATAACACAAGGAAGGGCTTTTTCACCTTCCTACAGGTGTGGAAAACTCAGCTGAGGTAATAGTCAAGCCCATCAGCTGCATTATTACCACAGAAGTATGAATATGTTACAGATTTTGGAGACAAAATAATGAAAAGGCAGAAAGAAATTCCTCTTGCTATGATAAATACTGATTTCTCTGGTCTTTCTGAAGAAACATTACACAAGAGAAGTTGCAATCACACTGTAGAGCCATTCTTAATGATTCTTATCTGCAACATCATTTCTCGCAACTGATTTTTATAGCGAACACATGGCAGAATTCCTTGCTTGTGAGCAGACACCTTTTCTTCTAAATGTGAAACTGCTGACAGTCTTACCCACAGTACCTGAAATGCAATTTGTGTGTCTTGGGGAGAGGAAGGAGAGAGAGAAGAAAACAGTATCCAGATTTGATTAACACATATTATTCCATTGCCCTCAGCTTGTGGCAGAACTGGGCATCCCACATGAAGTGGAATTGCTACAGGTGTGGGTTGTATAAAGGCCTCAGCAGAATATTTTAGCTTTGAAACATCATGAGATGATTTTGTACAGCTTTAAACCAATTTTCAGATACAAAAAGGATTAGAAATTTTGACCATTGTGAACAGGCATAAGCACTAATAAAGGCAGCTTGCTAAAACTTACAAGGAAAGAATCAGTGAAGCAGGGCATGAATTGACTTCGTTGCTTTTAATATTTTTGCTTCTAACAACATACCCTTGCATGAGTGAGCAATACCACTGTTTTGCAGAAGCTGGTTTTGGACAATTCAGTTTGTCACCTTCTGAGGAAAAGGCTGTGTAGGGGTTCTGGGTGTGGGTAGACCTGCTGTGTTATTGCAGTTGGAAAGGAGGGCCTGCAAATATCAAATCTGATAACACATGAGTGTAGGACTGTGTGTTTCCACCAAAAGACAGTTGCCTAAATGGGTGTACTCACCTTGTGAAAAGGGAGATTTGCTTGACCCTTAGTGTTGGATTTTTCTGTCAGCACTCCAGGAAAGCTCCGTGTGCCTGCCCAGTGTGTGAGCATCCCATTGTGGGGGCCCTCACTGAACAGTCCCACTGGATTGGAGGGCTGTTCGCTGACTTATTCAGGCACACACCCACCATAAGGGGACATCCCTCAGCAGGTCTTTGGACTTTATGATCCCTCAGTAGGTCTTCCACTTTACTCACAGCCACAGTCAGCGTCTGCTGATGCCCATGAAGGACTCACACTACAGGTTTATGGAATAACTCTTTATTAATAGAATTGAGTGCTGCCAAGTGACAGTATTTGACTGCAAAAATGTATTCAAAGCAATCCCCAGATAAGCTCCAGTCCCCAATAAAAGTATTCAGCATGCACAGAGCATGGTTCTTACCCAACAGGTGTAACTATGGGAAAGAAGCCAGATTCCCTGACTCCTCCCCGTTCTCAAATCACTTTTCTAATATTTCTTTATATTTAGTTGGAACTTGAGTGGCTCCAGTCATACACACCTTTGTTGCTGATTGCTGTAACATTCTCTCACTTTGCTCTTATAGTCAGTAAAATAGAGAGCACATGCTCAGTGAGGAATGGTTGCACCTTGGAGGCCAGTAACTTTGGGATGGAAGTGTGCTTTAATATTACACATTATATTCATCTGAGGAGAGTGATTTCATCACAGGTGTTGGCTCAGCTGCAAATACCTTCTTGTATCTGCTTTGGTTGACAGGTGCTATGCAGTTTGTGAGCTGCAAAGTACCACCAAGTTCCTCTGTGAGGATTTCAGCAGAGCCTGGCTGTGGGGTCTGCACCTGCTCCACCCTCCTTCCATCCTCCTCAGCAGTGCCTACAGCTGTGGGTTGTGTGTAGGGGCAATCACTGTGGGATGGGTTATGAGCACGGCCACCACTTCCATCCAGGGAGCAGGAACTGCATTTCATCCCGTAATTCCTGCACAAGTGTAGCCTCTGGTAGGATGTGAGTAAAACTCCTCCATTTCCTCTAATTTTACCCACTGCCATCTTTACCCATCAGGGTTCAACAAAGCCTAAATTATCACTTTCCCTCTAGCATTACAACTCAATTCCACCCTCAAAATCTGAGGTCCTTTACAAGGCTCCACCTTGTGTTGTATTTGCAAAGTGTGTTTTGGGTATCTGTACCACATTACTCGAGGTTGGAGTCAATAGTTCACGATTCTCCTCGGCAGTGCATGCTGATTGTTTGACAAGTGCAAGGGAAGCTGTACCATTGCAGCCCTGGTGTTTAGTGGTCATTGGAACACACAGATCTGTCTTGACAATTCCACTTTTCTCTCCTTCTTTTTAACTATTAGCACTTTTATCAAAGACATTACATAAGTCTAATTTCATTAATTTGAAAGATAGAATATATAGTATATACAATTTAATATATTTTTGCACCTATTTTGTGAACATTTGTAATTAACAGTAATAGTGTGGTGCATAACTTCTTAAAAAAATGATAGTTCTAATTCATGAAAATGTTTGTATTGATAATGCATTTATCATATAGATTATGTTTCAGCACAGTGTGGTGGCTGTACAATTTATTAATTTTATAAGTGGTTGCAGTAAACTCCTGAACATTTATAGTAGGTAAAATAGCAAAAAAGTGAAAAAAAAATAAAACCAAACACTTCTATGAATTCATGTCTGTTAAAGGGAAGGAGAAGGTTTCTGTTGACTTCTGTTTTCTCTAGATTTAGGTCCTGCTAAAAGGAGGCCTTGAGCTGTGCAGTCTTTGAGGTGAATTAAAGGACAAACACTGTCTCAAGTAGCTGCTGTAAAACTATCACAGCATTGCTGTTCAGTGGATCAGCAGTTATGGAGAGAATTATGATCCTGTGGCATCTTAATTTTTATTAAGATCAGGTGAATCTGGATTAGAATACCTCAGAATCATCTACTTATTAGTATCTGCAGAGATGAAAGTACCTCTTAGTATTAAAAAAACAAGTCCCATGATTTATAGGTACTGAACTGATCTGCCAACTGTGTTGAAATGGAAGGAAATATCAGCATTGAAAGCGTAATATATGTTGAGCCTAATATAGATCTCTATATTTGGGAATCTATATTTGAAAATTGTGACATGGTTTTCAAAGTATGCTGAAGTGCCTGAGGACCAAGAGACTGGATCCTTCAAAATATTCAGTGAACTACAGGGGTTTTTTCGAAATTAAATGCAAGATATATATATTTAGGCTAAGTATTCCTAATGTGCTGGGTTGGGTATTACCATCTAAAAATCAGTTCCTGTTATTTGTGACCTTGTACTAGACACTGCAATATGTGTTTTCTTTGCATAGAAGTATTTGATAGTTTTTGCATGAATTAGTCTGAATTCAGAAGGTACAACAATTCATTGGGCTACTTTTAAAATCATTTTGGGTAAATCTTAGTAATTCTTAAACTACTTAGAGTTTCTTTGGGGTTTGATTTGTGAGTACCTCGATAATTTGGACTGAGCAAAGGAGTGTCTGGCAGTGAGCAAATTGCATGATAACAGATTTACTCTTTAGTTGCTGAGTAGTGTAAATGTTGCAAAGTTTGTTCACCAATCTTGACATCAAACTATTTTGTAGATAATGGATGTTTTGAGTTAAATTACATGGGTCTGCCTGAGGCAGTTTCTTCTGGTATCAAGCAGTGAAATCTGAATTATTCTAAAAATCCTTATGTCTGTAGTAGTCCTTTTCTTGCTAAAAAATTGAGATTTCTTTTTTTACATCTATGAATAATCCTATCCATGTCTTATGCACTACTGTTAGTTCCAAAAAAGTGTACCAGCAGAGTACAAGGTCACAGCTCAGCTTTAACCATGTCATAGTCAGCAAGGAGGTGTCTTTCCAACCATAAATAAGAGTTATAACCTTTATTTGCATTCCATATTATTTTTCCCCCTCTTCTCCTAAAATGAAAGACCTGAAAGGTGACTGTCCACATCTTGGTTCAAGACATGAGTCCCCAAGAACTTTAGAAAAATAAAAAAGGAGCATCAATGCTGTTTAGGTTATACAGTTAGATAGCATAGAGTGATCTGTTTCCATTAAAGCTGATGGAATCAAACTATAAATCTTGGATAAGGACCATGCTATTCAAACACTTTCTTAGTTGAAAAATCACTTCCATTCTCTTTGCTTCTTTTTGTTTTTCTCTAATTTCTAAAATTATTTGACTTAAAGTTGTTTTTTGAGGTTTTTTTGCTAGCCACAGGAAAGAAAAACCCTCTTAATACTAAAAATGTGGATAGAGGAATAAAAAGTCACATAAAGGCCTTGTGACACATTATGCATAAATGCACAGCATAGCGTGAGCAGGGAAGGAGGGAAACATTTCTCTGTGGGATAAGGACATTAAAGTGACAGAAACAGTGAACAAAGTCATCCCTCTCCACGTCCCCTTTTATTTTTATAATAAAAATCAAACGATTATGAGGGCAGTGCAAAACTTTTACTTTTTACATGAACTTTAATAGCAAACAGTGCCCTCTGCAGCTGCCTTATCCTGCTTCTCCTTGGGTACAGTTTCTGGTTTCTGATGTCAGAGGCACGATTGCCATGAAGCCATGCCAGGAGTAAGGCCTTTCATTAACCTTATACTTCCTGGAGAGTAGAGTTCATTTGTTCTCCCTTTCCTACTCACATCCCTCCATCCCACCCTCTGTGGGTGGCACTGACTGGCCTGAGCTCTGACTGGTTTAGGAGTTGAAAACAAATAACCACACTCCCTGTGATTACACTGAAATGAATTCTTCCTGCAGGATCTAAACTTCCAAGGCTTATGAACTAAAAAGGATAGATAGATTTCATAACTTTGAAGTGGCAACATTTTTGAGAGAGAGGATAGAGCTAAATAACAAAGTCAGTCAGAAACTGGAGTAAAAATGAAAGAAGGATCTGTCAGACTAATACACAAGGTAAGAACACAACAACAGGTGGACTTATATTCAAATCTAAAAACAAAACCCAAATCCCCACATCTTTTAATTGCATTTCCTGCTAAAGAAAGGTTTTTGCAGTGACCCTCACCATCCACCATTCAGCCTCTCTCTTTGAAATCTCAGGCTTCTTTGAAGTGAATTTGACAGAATCAAAGGAGTTACAGAATCACAAAATTTTATGCACATTTATGGAAGATGGCAAAGATTCGGTTGCACTGATAACAGATTTCTATCTGAGAGATGGGTAAGAGAGTTATTTACAAATATCTGATTTTCAGCTAAGTCCCAACTGTACTGAACTCAATACAAGCCCCTGATCAATGGCCAGTCTTCAAAAGGGGGATGTGCATCCAACGCACCTGGGTCCAACATTCAAAGATTTCACCTTGTTGAAATATTTTAGTATGACTCTTTGGTAATACTTCAGTATGTCTAAATGCTATTCTGCCATTAAACATTTTTAAAAAGCTAAAAGGGAAGAGGAGAATAGAGAAGGACCTACAACAGTCACCTTATCGCGCTGCCTGACTTTAAGACTGACCAAAAGTTAAGGCATGTCATTAAGGACATTGTCCAAATCCCTCTTGAACACAGTCATGGAGCATTGGCAACATCTACAGGAAGCTTCTTGCAGGGTTTCATCATCCTCTGAGTGAAGAAATGTTTCCTTGTATCCTCCCCTGATGGACACAACTTTGAGCTATTCCCATGTGTACCGGCACTGAAACCATTCAAAAGAGTTCAGCATCTCCCTCTCCACTTCCCCTCCTGAGGAAGCTGTAAGGAGCTGTAAGGTCACCCCTCTGCCTCCTCTCCTCCAAACTAGACAAACCCAGAGCCCTCAGCCATTCCTCAGAGGACAAGTCTTCCAGCTCCTTCACCAGCTTTGGTGCCCTCCTTGGCACATGTTTAGGTACCTTAATATCATTTTCTAATGGTGAGGCCCAGAAGGCCACAGAGCTGAGGAACAGTGCTGGTCACCAGCCAGGTGTGGCCTTAGTGACTACAACTCATTAAGCCCAGCCCTTCAGCCAGTTCTTCATCCAGTGCACTGTCCATCTGCTCATCTCACAGCTGGACAGCTTGTCCAGAAGGATGTTGGGAGGGAAAGAAGCCAAATGCCTATATAGATTCAAGTATAGCTGCTATATATATGATAGATATATATACTCCACCCTCCCTTCATCAACTGGGCAGATGATCTATCATAGTAGGATATAAAATTATTTCATATATAAAACATATAATTACATATAATTATCTGTTTTATTATTATACATTATATTGTTATTTATAATAATTTAAATAATTAAGATTTAAATAATAATTTTCCCTTGGAACATATGCATTTAGACAATCAATAACCTCTCTGTTTAGTTACTTATGTAGGGCTCATCTATATAACACCTTGTGACAGCAAACAGACCTGGTCCCAATGAACTAGCCATGGAACACAGAACAAACTGGTTAGTGCTGGTACTTCCAGCTGTGAGGGAATGCAGAGGTCATTTCACAGCTCCCTACTAGCACAATACCTCTCAGAAAGTTGGCTGGACAGATTCAAGTGCTGACCTCTAACATCTCTGACTACCACTGAGTAGTTTACATCATCTGTCCTCTGGAAGCTTGACAGTAGCAGGTGTCTTGGGCAGCTCATACACATCCAGGTCAATCACAACAGGTCTACCAGAGCAATCAATAAATGGACTGGTCTGGCAGCCAGTCTTGCCCTACTTGAGATAAGAGTCAGTGAGTTTGGCCTCGTTATGGAGGATTAGCTACTGGAAGATAGTTGCTTACTCAGTATTTTTTCCAAGAGCCTGTTGCAGGGACAGCTAACTAATCCAGAATCAGATTGAAACTAATTGCTGCTGGGTTGATTTGGCCTCTCTGAAAATTCCTCTTTCAAGAGACGCATGAAATAAGGAGCTGCTCTTTCTTCTGTTCCAGATACCTTTTATATAGTCCCCACTTTGAAACTCTTGTCTTTTCAGCCACTATAAGAATGGTAGGCTGTCCCCACAGACTGGTTGTTTAGATCTTCAGCTATGAGACTTCTCCTTCTATCTCATGTCCCAGTGTGTTTATGCCTGAATTTAGGGCATTAACCTTGTTTGGGGAGCAGCTTCTCTTCCACTCATAAAAGGACCAGACAACTACCTGCTCAGAATAAGAGCAGCATGAGATTGATTGTTAAAAGGGAAACATATTTTGCCAGCAGACATTACTTGAAGGGCAGACAGAAGGTAACAATTGTTAACTAGGGAATGCATTCAAGATTAGAACTGAAGCCGTGTCAATAATTGATTTTGCAGTTTAATAGCCAAACCCAAACCCTTTCCCAAGTTCATGTCCACTCTCTCACTGATTCAAAAAGAGAATTTTAATATCAGTCTCTTACCTTTCAGAATAATACTTTAGTCATCTCATGGGCTACACAGTATTCAAAGTAGTATTTTCTCTCCCATTTCTGCTCTTCTATTCTGCAGGAAACAGATAAATATTAATTCCTAGAGAACATGAAGCTAGTGTTTCCTGAGAAGTCTGCTTGGTAGCAAGAAATACAAGTCTAAATTCCTGCTCTAAAACAGAACTCAGTCCCCAAGCTTCTGAGAGAGTGTTTTTTGGGAACTGTTGGTCCTCAGCTTTTCACATGCTTTCAGCATTTCATTTGGGGGAACACCAGACTCCTATAGTTTACTGGCAAGAGCCTTTCAGAGGATAAAAGTGAAAACAAATCTGTTGCTAGTGGATTTCAATTCACTCTACAGGGTTTGCTTCTCAGCAGGACGTGGCTGTCAGGTAAGCCTGGGAAGATTAGGAAAAGTAAAAGTAGGTTATAGAGGGAAATTTTACATGAGTGTACCTAGGTTTTTTCTTTAGTCATACTAACCCTGGCATGGGGATTTTGAATAAGAAAGCACAGAATTCAAAATCTGCATTAGTATTTTCTGATGAACCCGCAGATAGGATATGTTTAAGGAGGACTACTTAATTCATGTGGATTGGAAAAGGAATTTTGGAGAGGAAATGATAGACCTCATAATGAGTTCCATTAGAAGATCTACCTGATAAGCTTTGGAATTAATAATATATGTCATCATAAATAACTTAAAACACAGGATGGAAATAAAAGTAAATCTACTGCCATGAACAAGTAATCTGTAATTCCTCAAGTTTGAAGGTAATTCCTTGTCCCAATTACTCAGTGAGCCAAGAAGGAAGGATGCCCTCCTAGACTTGTTTTTTGTGACTAGAGAAGGACACACAGGAAATGTAACAGTGGGTGACTGTCTTGGCCACACTGCTCACGAGATAGTTGAGTTTAGAGCTCTTGGTGTACTAAGCAAAAAGGTCAGCAGAGTTTCTACCCTGGATTTCCAAAGAGAAAACTTGACTGGGAATCTGCTTTTGAGGGCTAAGGTGTCCATTTGTGCTGGCTAGTTTTGAAGAACTGCCTTTCAAGAGCACAGAATCAGGCAATCCTGCCGTGTCCTAAGTCGAGAAAGCGCGTCAGAAGAGCAGCTTGGCTGAACAGGGATCTCTTCTTGGAAGGCAGGCTGAAATATGAATTGTGTGGTCTTTACAAGTGAGGTCAGGCTTTGCAGAAAGATTACAGGTAGTTGATGCCCCAAGCCTGCCTGTGTTTGAGGCACTTGGACAGTGCCCTCAATGGCATCCTCTAACATTTGGTCAGCCTTGAAGCAGTCAGGCAGCTGGACTAGGTGATCTTTGTTGGTCCCTTTAAGATGAACTATTGCTTCCCTTCCCTTTCTTTCTTCTTCCCTTCCCTCATTTCCCTAACAACACATCCTGAGGAAATCTCTGATGCCCTTTCTTCCTGGCCTTGAACTAGCAGAAGGGATTGAATACCCATAACCAAGCCCCAGCCTAGGCCTTGGCTTTGTCACCTTGTGGAAAAGTGGTACTACTTTCTGGTGGGGGTGAGAGCTGTGGATCATCTTGAGATCATCTGACCATCTGCACAGATTTGCAAAAAGCAGGTATGATGTGTGGTTTTTGAAAATCTTCTGTGCTCATCCAATTTCTCTGGGTGTCCACAGGACGGCAAAACCCCACATCTCAGACAGGACAGGCTCCTGAACTGAAAGTTTAAAAATCCTTTGGAGGTAAGCAAGACCTGTTTATTACACGTGGAATTTCTATTTTCTCTCCTTGTACTCATTTTCAGAAATGTCTGAGCTGTTTCCACTCTAAACCAGAGAGCAGCAGTACACCAGCAGGGAAAGGGTCTGCCTGGCCCAATACTCTGTCCCCAAAGTGGGCAACCACCAGTGTCTAAAGGAGAGTACATGAGCAGTGCAAGTTGCTTCTGTCTCTGGGATCCTCCCTCCCCTGGGACTGCCAGCCCACTGTCTCCTGCCAAGGGGTCAGGGGATGTGTCCCAGCTCAGCCTGGGGCCTTCAGGTCCTGCCTGAGCCCACCTGCATGTGTGCCCAGCTCTGCCCCTGTCTCCTGGGTGGGCCTGGAACCTGCTCTGCAGAGCTGCTCTCTGGGATGGAGCCCTCAGCCCTGGGTAGTGGCTTCTCATGCAGGACTCTTGGTAAAACATGAGATAACTGTTCTATTCTGTTCCATTCTATGTCCTGCTCTCACCATGAGTCAAATAACCAGGAGGCTGTTACTTGCCTGAAATGCCAGAGGTTTTTAAACTCAAAAAAGATACTTATAACTCAGAGATATAACATAGACATATAACACAGAGATTACCAGAGGAAACAGGATTTTATTTTACTTTTTCTGAATCTGTTTTAGAGCCCCACATCCAGAACTTTGTAGATTCCCTGGATAGAGCCCCTTGAGCCAGAAGGTTTTATCATTTTCAGACCATGCCCAAAGTACAGCCAAGAAAACAATGATGCTTCCAAATGGGGAAAATGGCCCATTGCTGCCATCTCCATCACATCCCCTTGTCCCACAGAAGCCAAGCTGCACAAATCCCCTGTCAAACACACCCACTGGCCATGTTCATACAGGATGCCAAACGAAATAGGGCAAAACTTTCACAGCTCATTTGTAACTTTAGTCTTTCTGAGAGCTATTTACCTAATTCAGTTTATTAGAAGATGTTCAAGTCTTGTCTAATGCCCTGGAAAGTTTCTTTTTCCTTTAGAATTTCAGTCCTGGAAGAATAAGGAAGGTACTATTCCTGTCATTTTGTAAGTTAGCACCAAAATCCATCTGTATGTTCAGACTATGTAAATAAGGGCGTTTACACCATATGCATTCTTTTGGTGGATGCCTGAGGGTAAAGAGAGCCTTTTGATTTCCTCTGCTTGATCTTTGCAGAGATGCAGAGAGCATGCAGGATTTCCTCACCATTCCTTACCATGTGCCAAGTGAAATTTCCTACCAAAGCATTTATGCTGAGATCTGCTTCCTAGAAAGAAGTTCTGAATTGTTGTGTCTTCTTGACCAACTTTTTTCTTGCACTTGCATTAATCCTTGATCTCTTTCTTGAATATCTTTGAAAGATTCCATTCCATTCCACCATCTAGAATTACAATACTCCAAAAGTATATATTGCATTTAGGATTCAATTATTTTCATTTAATCTGCCCTGAAATTTTCTAACCTATTTTGCACACAATGTAATGTCATTCTTAAAACAGCAATTATTGTGCATCACTAATTAAGCCTATTTAGCTATTTTAATAAGTGATACTTGAAGTGCACCATTTTCGTCTCCTGCTCTCTGAAATGTTACTGCAAGTCTTTGTTTTAAGAAACCATTCACTTTCATAAGCTATCACTGTAAACTTGCCACTTTGGGTTTGTTGTTAACTTTCTTCTCTAACTTTTGGTAAATATCAAAGTGCACTTCTATATGTGTTCAGAATATATTATAACTGATTTACATTTTCATTACTGAGTTTTTTCATTCTACTTATTTAAACAGTCCACATGAAAATTCTGCACATGAATCTTCTCAGGAATTATTTTCATTAAATCCGTGTAAATTACTCTGTAGCACCCTGTGTGTTGTAATAAACAACTACTTGCTGGGTTTTCTAACAGAGATTTAGAAAGCTGCAGCCCTTATTCCACAAAATGTGAGCCTACAGGCTGGTCTTAATGCTTAGATATGCATGGAATTCTACTGAATGTGTTCCTTAAAGAAGGAGCATATGCTTGGTTTTTTCATACAAATAGAATTTGGAGTGATTAGAGGAACTGGTTGGACCCCTTGTTTTCACGTTTAAAATGACCACATGAGGCATTGTTGCAAAAACCTGGTGCCTGACTAAGGCAGACAACCATCAACACTGTTCCACTCTGAGTTATCAAAATAGTTTTGGTATTTGGCCCTTGGAAAACGGTATTTGGTATGGAAGGCTCTGCAGGAACTGCACAAACACATCTCATCCAGAGAAGAGCAGGGCTTGCTCCAAAGGCCTTTGTTCTATCCATGGATAAGGAAAGAAAGAAGCTTTCTAAGCTTCCTGCTCCTCTCCTGCAGACTTGAATTAGCTTTTAGTGGTATAAATACTGGTAAAGGCTGTTTCTGTAGGCCCTGGTTGTGAACCTTTCCCATCTGATAACAGAGCATGTGCGTGGGGTGGAGGGGGCGGGGCAGTTTTGGGTCGTTTTTGTGTGAATTTTGGGGCAGTTTTGGGACAGTTTGGGGTCAATTTTGGGGCAGTTTTGGGTCAATTTTGGGTCAATTTTGGGGTATTTTTGGGGCAGTTTTGGGTCAATTTTGGGGTATTTTTTGGGCAGTTTTGGGTCAATTTTGGGGCAGTTTTGGGTCGTTTTTGTGTGAATTTTGGGGCAGTTTTGGGACAGTTTTGGGTCAGTTTTGGGTCTATTTTGGGGCCTATTATTCACTCCGTCATTCACTCTTGCTGTCACTCTTCTCAGCCCCCCCCTTTTTTTTTTTTTTTTGAACAAGTAACTGAAATGCTGCTCTATTTGCAATGTAGCAAGCTTAACTCTAAATAGGAAAAGTACCGGGTAACAATACAGTCAAAGCTATAAATGTAACCTGACTCTAATGACTTAAACCTTTACCAATTAACATTACTCTGCTAACTCAAATAACACTCTAACTCTTAACTTATTCTGCTTAACATCTGAACCCTTTAACAAAGTAAAAATATCATTCTATCAGCTTAACAAATTAATTCTCTTAACAAAAGAAAAAAAAGATAAACTTGCAAGGTTAGGCTTGTGCTAAGAATTCACCTCTACAACTCCAATGCTAAAGCTGGGGCAGGAGCTTTATCACTAGAACGTGATGAATTTGGGGCACATAGGAGGAAATTACAGGTGATTTCCCCTCACTTTTCAGGTTTTCACCAATGTGTCATCTGCCTGAATTTTTTTCATATTAATGACATTATTGTCCTTCTCTGTTTCATTTTAATAACTAGTCATTTTTTTTCAGAACCAGATAAAAAGATTGCTGTGTTTTCCTTGAAATGTGTTGCATCGATGCAGCATTTCTAATTAATATTTTGTTCAGTGCTCCTCATTATAACATTTTGTTGTGCTTAACAGAAAAGACAATAATAAATTTTCCATCAAGAGAAAGCTTTTGGCGAGTGCCAAAGCCATTTGTTTGCCCACAGCTGGGCTGTGTTATAGTTCAGCCTTCCGAGGCACCAGGCCAGCAGTTTCCTATGGAGTTCATGTGTATTACGCACTGAGTGTGTCACACACACATGGAAATTAATTGTTCACCCACATAAAAAAGTCTTGATTGCTCCTTGTCCAGATGAATTAAGAAAGCCAAATACTGAGCATAGTTATCCTTCTGTCATTTCCAGAGGGCTCCAGGCCCTGCAATCACCTTGCAGTCGGGCTGCAATGCTACAGGAAGGTGTTGGCAAGCACAAACACTTTATGGGATGAGAAACAAACAGGTGGGGTGGGGAGGAGTGTCTCATTATGACCATCATGATCATGTTTAGTACTCTGAAACCTGCATTTTTTCATCCTGTTGAATAGATTATTCTCTTCTTGACGTAAAAGTGCCTTTGTTTCTTTTCTGGCTTCTTTTTATCCCATTTGGAATCACAGTAATGAATTCATTTTCTTTTCTATTGAGTATTAGGGTGTTTTGTGATTTCATCCAATGTAAAACTTGGTGCTTTGGCTTCATCATCCCTTCAGTAAACAGCTATTTTTTATCCTACTACATATGCAATTCTTTAGAAAAGCCATCTGGCCCACCCTAGGCATGATGTGCCCAACTTGGAATGTGACATTTGTGTTTGAAAGATAAATGAGTATGTGTGTATGGCCCTCTTGGAAGTCCATCAGCTGTAACTCCTGCTTAACATCCTTCTCTTCTCCAATTATTTTGATCCTTCTGTAGCTGGGAAAAAAAAGATGGCTTAGAACCATAGAATGGTTTGGGTTGGAAGGGACCTTAAAGATCTTCTAGTTCTAATCCCCCTGCCAGGGGCAGGGACACCTTCCACTAGATCTGGTTGCTTAAAGCCCCATCAAACCTGGCCTTGAACACTGCCAGGGATGGGGCAGCCACAGCTTCTGTGGCCACATTTATAATCATACTTTAAAAAAGCCCAAATCTCAAACTTTCTTGTTCTTTTGATAATAAATAGCCACTGTATTTGAATGGAATTTGGCTAAGGTAAATCATAGTCCCTTTAAATTCTCATCTGCTGAGTGATTTTGTGTGCATATAATTTATCCAAAGGCATTAACTGATTGCATCACTGTAATTTATTTCTTATGAAGAAGACTTTCCTTGGAACCCACAACTTCTGAACAACTGTGCTCCTGGTGGGTGGTATTAGAAGAAAGATGGTGAGGAATTGAAAGGTAAAAAATGTAGAAAAAGGGGAAAATTTAGGAAAAAACCCCATGCTGGCCATCAGAGCTCTGCTTGTGATCTGCTGCTGCTTTTCTCTTCTGTTAAAAGTAGCCCCTGTGTCTCTCCTGAGAAGAAAATGAATCGGTGTGTTCTTTTATTCTTTTGAAATAACGTGACAAGCATTAGGCTCCTCAGTAGGGCTGATATTCTGTCCGTGGTCGTTCCAAAAGAGCCCACAAAAGTGCTTTGAGAGGGGCAGCTACTGTAGCCGGTTTGCAGATGACAGAAACAACACAAAGGGTGGGGTCCCTGTTCTCACGGTGTCCTCTTCACTCGTGTAGATTGGACAGGAGCACCTCGAGTCATTTTTGAAAACTAACTGGGCTTTTTGTTTTGATTGTTTATTTTCAACCAGCTCACGTTAGGAAGAGTTGATCTGGATGATTTTCTTTTGTAAAAAGCAGTGGTGCTAATAAGGACAGCTGAGAGCAGGTAACAGTCAGCTCTGAGCTGTCCATGGTACAAAACTGCCCAGTATTGGTACTAATCAATCAACAAGTAAATCAGTACATTTGCTTATTCCTGAATATGCTAAAACAGGAGGAAACAGAAGTGCAGAAGAAGAAATTGAAATTCAACAAGAAACAGGGAAGAGTTCATTATTTTTTAAGGATATTTATTACTTTTGTTTAAATTCAAAGAGACAGAAAGAAGATTCAGGCCTGAGAGTAGATTTTGTGAGAGGTTCACTCACTGTACGGAACTGGAGATCTTTCCCCACCATCATTCATTCTTGTAACTGAAGATTAGGCTTCATTATCTTATTTGAGCAAAGGGAAATAGAGAAAGCAGAGCTGCTTTACAGGTAGGCTCTAGGATTTTAAACTTTATTTCAATGTGCTTTTATAGAGGGGACAAGTTGTCAGTTATTCAATGATTTACACATCAGGGTGAGGCTGTGGTCTTTTGGACTGTTGCAACAATTCTAGTGCAAACCTAGAATTTCTCTTTTTCTGCAGTTTTAGTGGCAATTTTCCATTATTAATTCCAGACCATGTAATTTCAGGAAAAAACCATTGACTCAAAAGCACATTGGTTTTTCTTTGGGGGAAAAAAAAAACAAACCAAAACAAAACAAAACAAAAAAAAAAAAAAACACAACAAAAAACAACAAACCAAAAACCCAAAAAAACGAAAAAAAAAGAACCAGAAACTTTGCATGAATTTGATTCCAAAAACACAACCCCATGATATCTGTAATTTTCTGTTACCAGTAGCGGTTTGAAACTCTTGGACAGAGAACTGATGAAAAGCAATGAGATTTCTTAATTGGGTAAGCATTAATATCAACGTGGAGATGTCTTTGGCAGATTCTTACATATATATATATTAGAGAATACAATGAGAGTGCAGATCTCGGTGATGGAATTTTACAGAAACAATTGGGAAGGAGACAGAACCACCACCACCACCATCCCCTCCCATAAAAATAGCAGAAATTACGAAAAATATAACAAGAGATACAGAGATGTCAGAAAAAACCTTATCAATAATACCTGAGGACCAAGTTCTTCTACAGCTGAATAATGCATGGACAGAAGTGCATATGCAATAATAAAAATTAAAAATAACTTTAAATTGAATAGCCATTATTACACTGCTGTCATTTATAAAACATTATCTGCTATGAAATGTTTCTTGTGTTTACTCTGTACAACTAGAATACATTAAAATAATAAATGATACATAGTTATGATATCACTCTACCTCCAGCTGCAGAATTAACCTCCTTACCTTGCTAGGACTGTTGGTATGATAGAAACAAGGCTTGTGTAATTATTCAGAACAGAGAACTTTCTAAAAGGTAAATGCTTCTAACTGGCAGTGTTTAAGTCATAGAAAGGATTGCTGTAGCTTGACTAATTATAACACTACTTGCTGGAACTGCACAGTGCTGAGTTCTGTTTCACAAGAGAGGGTAATAAGAGACTCAAACGATTTTATTGATGAAGAAGCTGAAGTGTGGCAAGTGAAACCAAAGCCAGTAAACCACTACCTTACCCGTGGAAAATTGGCAAAATATACTTGGAAACTCTCAGCCATGCTGGAGGGAGTTTGAGGATTGCTATGGCAGCAATGAACTTCTGGAACTCCTTTGGAATACTTCTGGCAGCCTGTGGAAAACTGACTGGGGCCCAGTTCTAGTCCTTCTCCTTCCTTCCTATTGCTACACTGTATTAACAGGCAATGATTACTCTTAAGAACTTGTTTTGTTGCTTTCAATGGCTGCAGTTCTGTGGAGAACAGTGTACTCAACCACGTATCTACCTAATGATTGTGAGAAGGTGTTAGTCCATTCCATCTTGCTTGGAGTAGGTAAATTCAGGAATATCTTTTATCAGTTTGTGATTATCAGCTTATAATTGGTTATGATCAAAGCTATAGAGCAGCTGGGAAGCATTGCCTTCTGTGTTCTGCCAGGCTGTGCCTGTATTTGCCAACCCCTCTGTCCTTACAACTCTACTTGTTCAACTGGAAAAGCTCTGATGGAAGTGACGCTGCCAAAAATGGAAATTATCACAAAGGAAAAAAAACACCAGGGAATTTAATGCTCAAACCATCGTGGCCAATAATGTTGTGAGGAACTGGAGTTATCTTTGAACACTTTAGGGAGCTTAACCAAAGAAAAGTAGTTCTAGCCAGAAAATAAATACTGCTCGCGACTTACCGTGGGTAATTACAGGTGTTTATGTGGCCCCAGACCACTGAGCCAGGCTCAGCATCCCGTGCAAGACATGCCAGCGAGTTCAGGATTGCTGCTCATGGCAACACCAGCGAGTTCAGGATTGCTGCTCATGGCAACACCAGAGAGTTCAGGATTGCTGCTCATGGTAACACCAGAGAGTTCAGGATTGCTGCTCGTGGCAACACCAGCAAGTTCAGGATTGCTGCTCGTGGCAACACCAGCGAGTTCAGGATTGCTGCTCATGGCAACACCAGAGAGTTCAGGATTGCTGCTCATAGCACGGCATGGCTCACGCGCCACCTGCTGCACGATCGGGGCAATTCTGGTCTTTCCTTTTTCTGCTCCTGGCAGTTCATTCAGCCACTCGCTGCGTTCGGGGAGAAACTTCTCTGATCTTCCTGTTTCTTGTTTTTTTTCCCCCTCTGCACTGTGTGCATCAGTTCTTTGGTGCTGCAATGGCCTCAGAGGAAAAGTTGCTACAATGGGTAGAGAGAACGTGAAACATTTTGATTCTCTAGTGCCACAATGTCAGAAGTGTAGCAATGAGTTTCCTGCCTAAATGGAGATGCTCTCTATGCATCCCAAGTGCCAGTGCTTCTCCAGGATTTTCCTAATAGAACAGCTTCTCACTGTTACTGTGTTAAAGTAATGACGAGGAATTGGAGAATTACATGTGAAGATCTGAAACTTTCATTAGGAGCTTATTTTTATTGCCTTTCTTTTGCAGAAACTTGTTAATAACACACACCAGATTATGATTTTCTCTTCTGAAATTAATTAACTTGGAATGATTTTTCTGTAAGAGGAAAATGAACCTTCCCTGATGGAGAGCCACATTCTCTACTTGTTGGAAACAGATGGAAATACTCAGAGTAAGGACCATCTACATGGTCTAACTGAAGCAGTGATGCTTCAAGGTACTTTACATGGCTCATAGGACTGGGTGACCAAATCTGTTACCACCTAAACACTCTCAACATATAAAGAAGATGATACTTTCCAGCAGTTATGCAGTCAGATTACTCTGGATGATGAAGTAGATATTTCAGATTTGTTGTTCACTGTTGTTACTCCACTGATACCACACACAGTGTTCTATGTGCCTTTATGCACAATTTTTCTGTCTCAATAAATTTTCTTTTTAAATAAGATAAAATAACTGGGGTATTGTGTATGTGGCAATGCTTGGGATGAGAAAATTGGAAGGAGTACATAAAAGAGCAATTCACAATATAAATTTGAAAACACAGATGTGGAGATGTCATAAAGGGGACACACAGTTTTATGATCTCAATATAGTTTAATATCTATCCACTGGAATGCAGGCAGACAAAGAGTTAAACAGATTAATTTCCAGAAAGGTGTGCAAGTGTGGCTCTGCTTTTCTGCAAGTGTACACACTGTTGTGTTTGACATTTCTAGGATTAAGCAAACGCTGGGAAAACCCCAAGAGCTTCCATTTTCCCCCTTGATGTGTTTGAAAGGAATTTTATGCCGGCATTATTAAAAATGGGTTGATTTAGGCCCATTTTTCCCCCATGTTCTAACCATGCATTTTAATGTTCAACAATTTGTCTTGCTATTAATCTGCCTGGGACTTGAGAATAATTTTCAGATAAGGGGTAGTGTTAGCACAAGAGCAAATGTATATAAGCCACCATAAATACACTTTGGCTGGAAATTCAAAGAATGTTCTTGATTATTAAAATATTCTGATTCAATTTTCCCAAAGGAAAAATAATACAAAAAAGGTGAGAAATTTTAAGGTGAAATTCTTGAAACCAGAAGGGGTTGAAATTCATAGCTCAGGACATCTCTTCTTGTCTTTGATTCTAATCAAGAAATGATTGTCCCACGTGTGGTCTTGTGTTCAGCAATCAAGCTACACATTAAGATGGAACTGAGCAAGTAAGAAACGTGTTTGTTTTCCAGGCAGACTGGAAAACAGAGTTAGACAGCCAGTTACCATCGAGTGTTTTCCACAGTGTGCCAGTTAGAACAGGACAATACAGCCTGAGCTCAGCTCCCCATGAACCAGTGAGGGGTTTGGTCACTGACAATGAAGGCAAGGCAGGCCCATGCAAATGCTGCCTCTGTACAGCAAACACTGGCTCAGGGTGTGTAAGGAGCTATGATTTTGTTTGGGGGTAGCAGAGAATGTGAATCAAATGCCTTTCCCAGCTGTTGGACTAATTTGGAAATACCAGGAGTGGTATTTCTATGCATATGTAAGATTTTAATTATTGTATTCTTGCCCAGGCTGGAGAGGAAGGATCGAGGGAGTGCACCCAGCCTGTCACCAGAACATGGGGGAAGGTTTGCTGTGCATCCATGGAGCTGAGAAAAAGTAAGTTGTTCCAATCTGTAATTGTCAGTACAGCAGGGATGGGTTGACTTCGGGGTCTTGTTAGGAAATCAAAATGCTGTACTTCTTGTTGTTCAGCAATCCCTCAGAGCCAAGGGTTCAGCATCTCCTGTTCTTCTACATTTTGTTTTGAGAGATGATGATTTAATAAATGAAAATGCCGGAAGATCCCTTGAGGGGTGAGATGAGTAGCCTGGCACATAGATTGGTAAAGCACAACATTTGAGTTTCTGGATGAAGAGGCAAAGACAAAGGAATTTTCTTTGGTCTCAATTTTGGAAGCTTTGCTCAAAAACAAATAGCAAAGCATGCAGAACCTCCTAGAAAAGTTTGTTTTCTTTTAAAAAATACTTTTTCTTGCCTTCTCTTATTTTTGTTTTTTTGGGGGGGGGTTGGGTTTGGGTTTTTTTTTTTTTTTTGGGATGGGGGGTTCTTTGTTGGTTTTTTTTTTGGTTGTTTTTTTTTTTAATTTAGATGACTTACAAGTTGTTATTTCACTCAAAAATCTGGTAGTATGGATGGGGCCTAGCCATATCAACATGACCATTTTAATGCTTTTATCCATCTGGTATTTGTATTAATTACAGGCAATCCCTGTATTTTGATAGATTTTTAATTGCTACCATTGTGATAAATTACACATCTATGATTGAAAAAAAAAAAAGAAAAAGCTGGACAGGAAAACAAGCAAAAACCAGCAAAACTGCCTCCCTACTTTAGTTTCTTGTATGAGCTGCAAAACTGTAGAGTACCTACTGCTTTTACTGCTAAATGCAATATTTTCTTTGGTTTGTCTTATGATCATATTTTTTCTTCCTATCTGTTACTTATTTTGGGAAGTCTTAGTTTTGTGTAGTGTTGGGATTTTTTAATTCTAATTATTATTGTCATTAATATTAATGTTATTTCTGGCTAACTAAAAATAAATTAGGCTTGGTGTTAATAAGCAAATTTAAAATCTGGACCATGCTCACAAGGCAACAGCACATGAAGAATCTTGCAGAGCAAGATGCTTCACAATTCCCAATGTGATTCCACAATCCTCAGTGTAGTTATTCTTGTGCCTTCAGTAGGGGTAAGGCAGTAGAGGGTTTGTGGATAGACACAGAGGTACTGTGGAAGGACACAGAATCTGTTCTAAGGCCCATGTTTCACTGCCTGCAGCTGTGCCAGATACTCAAGGATCTTTCTGTACTTAAAGGAGAGGAAATAGGCACCTTAATGGTGCTTGACTGAGCTGGTCATGTGCAAACTTCTAGTTCAGTAGCATGAATCTTATCCGAGATGACACTGACAATACTGCCTGGCTCTCTGTCAGCTGTAAAGGCAGACTGAAGTGACAAGTTCAAAGTTAGCTGTCTGTGTTCAGCTGAATCCTTCCTTGATTTGTGAGGGGAGAAGTCCCTATCCTTTCATTCCCTTCTAACCATTTACCTGTTGGAATCCTATGCACTGCTGGCTGAGCAGCAGAGACAACTTTACAGCAGCCAAGGTTTGAAACAAAACCAAGGTCAGCTGAGCTGAACAGAACGCTAATGAACAAAAGGCACACTTGTTCTGGGAAGAACAGATTTTTCAATCTAAGTTGTCAAAACATCCCCTTGAGAGCGTCTATAAATGCTGTAGGTGCTTCTGAAGCCAATTGCTTCATCAGACCCGCCAGTTTTGCAGATAGCTGCCTTGAAAGAAGTGTGACTGAAACATGTCCTGGAGCTCCTCTGCCTGTACATGCACAAGGTTAAAACTTCACTGGACCCCCGAGAAAGCAGCCCACAAGCTGGTGGGTGAAAAGCACCCAGAAAACAGGCTGTGCTGTATGTACAGCTTTCAGAATGTTAGTGACAGATCCTACAACTCTACTATAGAGTGGTCTTTGCTAGAGGGAGGAGTGCAAAGAAATCACGAGCTGCTGTAAGATGGGCGAGTATATAATAGTGTTTCAGTCTTGTTTGCATCAAAATTTCTCCCACAGTTGCAGGCATGTCTGTGGGCAGAAAAATGAGATCTTACTTCACCATGAACTTGGAAACACAGTAGGACTCAGTGCTTTTATCACAGCAACACTTAAAATTAGATTGCATTCCTTTTGGTTCTTAAAGAGATTGCATTCTTCTTGGTTCTCAACATTTACCAGAGAGTTCAAGGTCTTATTAAAGTGGAAATAAAATAGCCTGCTCTTCGTCTTCCGTTTGCACAAAGTGCAGCCATACAGACTTCATCACATTTCAAGGTTTCTGACTGGGATACTGAAGACCTTTCAGTGTTCAAAAGTTACAAGTGGTTCTATTAAGTACCTCTCTTCTCTCAAGCAATTGCTACGAAATGCAGAAGTTTCTACAAAATAACACTCTAGCACTTTTGAATGATGCACAACAAAAATGTGTATACTCTGTAAGTTATGAACGTCTCTACTACCAGTTTCATCGAGTTCACCTATAACTCTGTCATGCTTTTTTATGGGTAGCAAAAGGCATCAGCTTGTTAGCTCAGTCATCATGTTCCTTTGATTCCTTTTAAAGTACTTTTCACTTAGGTTCTTCTACCTTTTCCTCTTGGAGTGTGTTTCTGATTATTAAATCTTTCATACTCTCTGCCATCTCCATCAAAGTACTAATGGAGCACTTTCAGCTCCCTTGCCTTGATAGGGCAGCTTGCCCTGGAGGACAAGAGGCTCTTTGCTGGTTTGTCTGGCTGGCTTCAAAAACTTGATTTTGGTCCTACAGCCAGTGAATCTTGTTTACAGCAGTTGGACTATGGGTGATTTTGGACACTGCTTAGATTTCTGTGCTTGTTATTTACGTGGACATATTTACTTACCTCGTTGGGAAGCTTAATTCAATATTTGTAGGATGCTTTGAAATCCTTAGATGTTGTGGAGAATAAATTATTGTTCATTCATTGCATGCTACATTGCAGTGAGTAACATACAGCAGACTAAGCACCTTTTATTACCAATGCATTTAGAGCTAAAATTTCAAGGACTCTTCTAATAGTAGGACTTTGGTCTACCTAACATGACTTCATCAGTTTTAATTAGAAAATGAGATAAGATCAAGAGGTATAAGTCTTTTATAAAATACATTTATTTTTGCATGTTTGATACTTTGTAAAATCTGAAAAGGGTCTGAAAGCTAAGTGATTTTTATGTAGCCAGACATCACAGAAAATATCTTCAAGTCACCTTGTGTTTCTTAAATATTGTGAAAAGGATTTGTGCTTGAAAGGAAAAGGAAATTTATCTTGGAGATAAATCTGGACAATGGATATGATTTCGGTGGTCTCTTCCAGTCTTGTTTTCTTATGCATAGATTAACCAGAATGCATTTGAATAAGCTTGTAATTCTGTAATAGGTATTTGTAGTTTACTTCATATGTACATGACTTGTTAAACACAAAACATTGTGCATTTATTTGGGTGAGTGATACATACACATATACACCTTGAATCCTTCAACAAGGCAGCTCACCCACAGGCTTCTTCACAACTCTGTGGTCTCTGATTTCAGATCAATTTGGGGTTATTTTAGAACCCCCTTCCTTGGTTAGGGAGCCTTCCAGTCTCCGAAGCAGAGGGAACGTGCTCAAGAAGCCTTTCCTGTGCAGCAGACTGGATGGCAGATCCTGAGTGACTGAGGTGGTTGCTGCAAGAGCCACCACACCCAGGGCTGCTATGGGCTCTTTAGTTTGACGTGCACTCTGACACTCCCCCTGCCCCTCTCCTACTGCTCTGTAGCAGGGCATGTGACGGCTCAGTGTGTTGAACTGGTGATTGCAGAAAAGACTTTGGAATCATGTCTTTGATTAGATGTTCCCTAACTCCAGGCAATACACCCAGGCCGGTTTGCAATGTACAGATTAGAGATGAAAACCAGAGCATGGCTGCTTATAAATTAAGTTGAAGTGGCCTTTATGAAAGGCCTGTGCAGTATCCAATCTGCTGAGAGGCTGCACGTCATTAAGGGTGGTTGCAGATGTGGCATTCATGCATCAGAGAGCTCTTCATATTGTGTGCTTCCTAATAAGGCTTTCCATTTGCTTTTGATGTGTTAGTGCAGAAGGAAGAATGGGAAAATAAAAAACAGCCATGGTCCAGCCCTGCAATTTGTACTTTGACTTCATTGCCTTCTTACTGCCACTTATTTTTTTCCTGATTCTATGGAAAGGAGTAATTTTATTCTCAGTTTCATCCTTGCTTTCAAAATGGCCACTGAGATATGGAGAGCAACCCCTTGTGCTCACAATATTTGTGTGGGCACTGTGTTGTACCTGCCTGTACAATTCATTATACCCTACTGCAGTCTGCTGACCAACTCCCCTTAAAGAAGAGCAGCTGCCTGCAGCAGGAGCACTTGGAACAGGGAATGAATAAGGCACTTCCTTATCAGGATATAACTAGGACAGCATGGAATTTATATCAGTATAAAACCAATAGTAGTCTTCAGACCACCACACCAGCTGCCACGCAATCTCCTTCACCAAAAACCTCCACTGTCTATTTTTCCATCTAAAGGAGGAGGGTTAGTCTATAATGAAAACCACCAACTGGTGAATGGAACATTCTTCAAGGCGTGTGAGAGGAGCTCTGCTGTGAGGTGGGGGCTGGTCTGATCTGCCTTGGCTCAGCTGCAGCTCTTGGACAGCTCAGAAACCCCTCTGAAGCCCGAAGAGTTACTACTGTGCCTGCATAGCCATGGCAAGGGACTTCCTAAAGTTAGCATAAAGCTCATCTAATTACTTCAGGTTTTTAAGTGTCCAGGTTGCCAGTCTTTGTGCTGTCACTGTTATTAATGCCAGACTGCCTTTGTTAGAAATTAGAAGCCTGGCAGAAACAAAGGGGGGGAAAGAAAATAAAGGGAAATCCAGGAACACAGGGGATGCACAGGGAATTATCTGACAGGCAGGTGTGCAGACAGACAGAAAAATATGTGTTTATCTTTGAAGTATAATCATGTTTGGGTAATGTGCAGGAGCTCCAGTCATGACTTACACCCTGCTCTGTACTAGATGCACCACAGACACTTAATGAAAGGAGTCCTGGAGTGTTAATAAAGAAATACTGGAGCTTCATGTTTAACTGAAGCACCAAGTAACTCACCGCAATCATTTGTAAGAAAGAATTTATGATATGGTTCAAGAGGACTCTGGATATTCCTAATATTATAAGATAGAGTAACTGGTAGTATTTTAAAGTACTTTTGTGGTCAAGCATCCATTTGTTATCAGTAGTAGGAGATGAAGATAACTCTGGTTTATTAGTGTGGTAATTGAGACTGAATGCTGTAGACAATATAACAGGGAGGCAAATATATATTTACTGAGAATGCTTAAATGCTTCAGTAACTTTAGTGCATTACTCTGCTAACCTCTTCCAATCTGTTAAATATGTATTGAGTAGATAACGAGGCTATATCCTCGGTAACACAAATTATTTAAAGTAAAACACAGGTTTAAAGCTACTAGTTGTCAATTATGCCAAAACCTTTCTCATAGAAGTTCCCAAGATGAGGGCTGTAGATCACTGTCAGTTTAAATAAAGAAATTGTGTTAGATTGTTGCCTCTTTCCTGTGTTTCCAGCTGCTAATTTGCATTAAAATTATAGCTAAAAATAAATGCATTCTTCACTAATATTGCTTTTCATGGAGGTATTTACTGTATTCACCCAAGTGCTGCTCTGTAGTTGCAATGAGAAAGCCTTCAGGTGGCATGAGGTCTCCTCATGGGCGTGTAAATGACAGTATAAGAAGGGCTGACAGGCTGTCTCCAGCATTTACCTTGCAGGCTGTGCGTTAGTGAAAGGTACCTTTTTCCACCCCACAAAGAGCAGATGGAAATGTTCCAGATTGATTTTGATTTCTCCTTTAAAGGTGACCAGAAATATTTCCAACATAACCGGAATGGCTTTTGATAATATTACTATAATTCACTTGGGATTTTTTTAGTGAAGACCTTCTCCTGTACATCCATGAAATGGTCTAAGCTGAATTAAGAAAAGACTAAGCTGAATTAAGAAAAGGCTACTTCAGTGCAATGCTTTCAGTGTACATTTATTTTAGAAACACATTCTCAGTAAAATCTGTTGTATAGCTTGACACTTAAACACATTGCAAGTTTAATGTAGATGCTTGGAAAATAGTTAACATCTTCAGTGCTGGTTTATACACATGAGATGCACAGGGGCTGCCTGTGCAGATGGGACTTCATCAGATGTCACAGATATAAAGAGAAGGGACAAAACCCCACTCCATTTGATGCAATAACAAACCTCTGGTTTCAACAGTACTAAGATTCCCCCTTACTCATTCAAAGCATACAAGACAGAACTAGGATCTAGAAAAGGTTAATTAATGGATTTGCCATTTAAATATATGAAAAGTCAATACAAAATGTTATTGCTATACAAAATAGCAATATATAACTTTACCAAGACAGAAGGCACCTATGTGATCTAAAACCAAAACATGAATAAACTGAAAGAAAACTTTTAAGGTTGCTGAGTCAAAAATTCTGATCTTTATTCAAAAATAAAATGGAAACATTCATCAAGGGGTCAGTCTTTCAAGGACTTAACCCAGGTTTTTAAAATTGTCTTGATTCAGTGCAATCTACTCAGGTGATGAATTTGCTGAAATCCTCACATGCCCTCTGTATTCAGATGGGTATTACTGACCCTGTCCTCCATTTCTTGTACAAATCAAACCTCATGGTGCATGTTTTATGCACATGACATACATTATCCAGCTTCTGGTTGGGCTGGTTGCATTAGTAGCAGCCACAGGTTGCTCCATAAAGCTCCCTAAACCAGTAAATTTCACAAAATAAGTATGTTCACGGATATCCTGTTTCCATGTGGAAGAAAAGAATAATAGACATCACATTAAAATAGTTTGTCTCAGTGGGTCACAAATTTTTTGCTTGTTTGTTTGTTGTTTTATTTGTTTGTTTTGTTTTGAGGGGGTTTTTGCTAATAGACTTTAGGGATAGTAGGAATGCAAAATTATTTTGCAATTAAAAAAACCCCATCGAAATAAAATACCAGACAGTGCTTAAATGAGAGGAAGAAGGAAATATGCTTGAGGTAGGGTTTGAAGGCAAACTCATAAGCAAAAAGCAAGACATGACTGTGTGGAAGAATACTGTGTCTTGGAGGAGACAGTTATTTTGGACTGTTCAAGTGGATGAGCAGTAACTAAATTATATTTGTAAATAAACAGATTAATTCTTTTCTTCAAGGAGCATTAATCTGGAAACGAGCTCAAAATAGGACTGGTGATTAGTGTAGAACAGTTGCAATTCTGACAGGTAACCACCATGTCTGTTTGGTTGTTTTAGTCATGATGCAGAAGACGAATCAAATTCAACTCTATTTGCACATCTATGAAATGCAGATTAAAGTCTAGTATATATTTGAGACATATGGCATGAGGTTTTTATTTAGAATCGTAGAATATGCTGAGTTGGAAGGGACCCATCAGGATCATCAAGACCAGCTCCTGTCCCTGCACAGAACCATCCCCAGAGTCACTCCCTGTGCCCCAGAGCATCATACAAACCCTCCTGGAGCTCTGCCAGCCTTGGGGCTGTGCCCACTGCCCTGGGGAGCCTGATCAGTGCCCACCACCCTCTGGGGGAAGAGCCTTTTGCTAATATTTGGTTTAAACTCCACCTGACACACCTTCCTGTTGTTTCCTCGAGTCCTGTCACTGGTTGCAAGAGTGCAGAGATCAGTGCCTGCCCCTCCACTTCCCCTCATGAGGATGTTGAAGACAGCAGTGAGGTCTCCTCTCAGTCTCCTCTTTTCTAGGCTGAACAAACCAAGAGACCTCAGTCTCCTCCTCATAATGTTTTTGATTGTCAGAATTTTTCATTATGCAGTGCAGATTAACAGACACCAAGATACCACAAAGGAAATTTCTAAAGGTAGGTGCTGTCTTCAGCACATGTTTAGAGTACAAAAGGCATAGAGGCACAAAGCTGAATACTTCTGAACATCTTTAATTTCTTTTGATGTCTGTATAAATACACATTTCCATCTTTTTCATCTGCTTGTTTGTTTTAATACAACTACAATAGCAAAGTGATGGTCAAGGCAAAATGCATTCACTTCAAGATATAATGCTGTATTTTTAGCTGCATGAAGCAAGAAGAAGACAATGTCTCTTCTGTCAGTGCATGCTCATGTTCCTTTTTAGCTGCATTAAGAAGATTAGGAAAAACTTTCCTTGCATTTCTAGAAAATAAATGTTTTCTTCAGGTCCTTACAGCTTCTCATAGGCAGACAAGATCACATCACAGATGATCAGTATTTTCATGTGCCCTCTTTCTCCCTCAGAGAAAGGTCCATGAATATTAAGTACCAGTAGAAAACATCATGTTGTTCTTAATAAACCCGAGACTTCCTTCAGTCACAGAGCTGTCCATTATCTGGCATTTCATTCTGTGTGTATAACCATAAAGTCTGGTTTGGTCATAATTTGAAATCCATTGCATTTGTCTTTCCTGTGTGAAGTTCTCACACCCAACATTCTGGAGACTTGGGTGGAAATTCTGCTATGGGTAATTTTTAGAGTTCTGCTTTGTAAGGGGGCTCTCACAACCAAAAGTATAAAAGGGGAACACAATGTTAAAATTGTAGTTTGTTGGTATGAAGAAAGTTCAGCAGTTTCACATTCTTTTTCAGCGTGGCTCATTTTCCTCTGTGGTCCCACCTGATCCCTTTATTGGGGCCATTGGGACCCATCAGTGCTTGAAATGCTTAGTTATCCTTTCTAGCTTTCTGGCATTGTGTTTTCCTCCTGCACGTTCACATACTGTAAATATAGCTCTGTCCAGGATGAATTCCATTTAGCAGACATTGCTTGACAGCTCTAGTAAATTCAGAATGATCTATTCATTCATCAGCGTGTGTGTACAATTTCCATTAAGCTCAATAAAATCTGTGTGCAGCTGTAATAACTGGAGTCTTTTAACACTTTAGTGTCTTACTAATTGCCAAGGAGGTTCACACACCAGTAGACCAAGATACCTCCACAGTTTTTTAGGGCTCTGGGAGTGCTGATCATTCTCCTGCACTCAGACTGATGAGGTTGCACCTTGAATCCTTTGTTCAGTTTTGGGGCCCTCACTAAAAAATATATTGAGGTGCTGGAGGATTTCCAGAGAAGGGCAGTGGAGCAGGTGAAGAGCCTGGAGAGTAAGTCATATGAGGAGCAGGTGAAAGAGGTGTTTAGCCTGGAGAAAAGGAGGCTCAGGGCAAACCTTATCCCTCCCCACAACTACTTGAAAGAGGTTGTAGCCAGGTGGGTGTCAGTCTCTTCTCCCAAATATAAAAGCAATAGGACAAAAGTAAATGGCCTTAAATTGCAACAGAGGAGGTTTAGATTGGTTATTAAGAAAAATTTCTTCATGGAAAAGGTTGCCAAATATTGTCACAGACAATAAAATATTGTAACAGGCAATTGTAACAGGCTGCTCAGGGAGGAGGTTGAGTTGTCATCCCTGCAAGTATTTAAAAGATGAGTAAACAGGGCACCTGGGAATATGGTTTGTAGTGGGCTTGGCAGTGCAGGGTTAATGGTTGGACTCGACCTTTGAGGTCTTTTCCAATCTAAACAACTATATAATACTATGATTTGAAAAATAAGGAATGATTAATTTTCTTATGGAGTAGCTTTGCTGGAAGATCCCCCTTCTGGACTTCTTGGCTGGTGTGTGTGTCCCAGTCTGCCGTGACACTTTCCCAACCTCCAGTGTGGAGTGCAGGTGCCTACTGACCTAAAGGGTAGGCACTTGGCAGCTGCAACACAGGGTTGGTAAAGCTTGCAGGATTCTCTCACTGCCTGCTTAGGAACATCCTCACATTTACACTCTGGAAAGGAAAGGTTGGGAGAAAGAGTGGAAGTATCTAATAACTTCATATTGTGGCCTAACACAATTTGACCAGGTTTTCATTGCAAAGGTTAATATATTCAACTTGGAGCTGTTGAATCATGTAAAGTAATATTTCACAACATCCTCCAGGAAAAGAAAAAAAAAATAAAGAGTATCTAAGATGGTTAGCTTGTTTTATAGGACTAAAGAATGCCTGAAGATCTTAGTAATGATTTTTGTGTGACAGAAACAGTCAAAATTAATGATTTTGCAGGCCTCAGTTGTGGTTATATTAAAAATAATTGCATTACCCTTACACAACTCATTTCTGTTGCTACATAGTTTAAATATTTTATGCAGTTTTTAAGGCCTGTTCCTACTCCGAGGTGGGGAAAAATGCAATAATCTGTGCCATTTCTTCCGTCTCAAACCACAAGGAAACCTTCTACTATCACCATTATTGGGATATTCATCAATCAACCTGCTGAATCTTCCTGTTCTCAATTACTTACCTTTTATAGCTGTTTTTTAAATGTGTACCTACTTATGGTCAATTTGGGTATGTTTCTCAAAACTCCAATCAGCATACAATATTGAAGTGTGCAGTCTGAACAGCTCGAATCAGGCCAGACTGTTGTTCTGTGGAGGACTTCCTGACCTGGCCGATGTGCAAGTATCTATGTATAAAACCATAAATGCATGATGTGCAAGTTTGGGTTTTGTTATGCTTGTTGGAAGGGCTTTAAGAGGTAGGAATTTTGTTTCAAAAATGGTCTGCTGAACCTTTACACACTTACTCAGAGAAGCTGCTTATTACTTATTCAGGTGAATAATAAAGGCCAATGAATACTGAAAGGGTTTCAAGAGCTCAGAGTGAAAGAGGTAGGACTTTTTGCCTGTCATACTCAGGTGCTTTCCTTTTTTCTGTGAATATATGCAGGCAGTTTGTGATACTACATCAGCTCTATCACTGCAGCTGCAGCTAAAGACAGAAAATGCAGGTTTATGATCTTGAAAAATTGTGGGATACAGAGCAGGAGGAGAAAGATGTAAACAAGAAGTTATGAAAAGAGGTAACTTTGAACCAGTTTAATGCCACTAATTAATATTTGGTTCTTAATTCCCAGAAAACTCACATATGGACACTCACATGTGATTACTGCTCATCAAAAAACATCTGTGGGTTATAAGGAATGGGGACAGCACGGCAGAGGGCTCAGGATGATGCAGAGAAGTAACAGAGTTTCTGTGGGAGTATTTATTCTCTCAAAAACAGAAATAAGGATAATAAAACAGCATTAATAGTCCACTTTTTCATTTCATATTTGCTACAGATATACTGGCAATACTTCTATGAAAGCATTTAAAATATGACTGTATGAATACTCGATATGGACAAAGCAAGGGAGGGAAAGGCTGATGGAGGAAAAATTATGGCAGTTGCACAAGATTACAGAAACACTTTTCCCAGGACTGGCATTTAAGCTTTGTCCTGTGCTGTGCTCAAACCTCTAGGCCACAGCTCTCTTGGGATATCACATATTACGTATGGATGAGCTTTCAAAGTGACCTAAAAGATAGGCCCTGTACTCCCTCTGAAAGGCAAGAGGATTGAGCATCCTAATATCCCAAGGCCTTTCTGAAAATCTCATCTTACACACAGACTTAACCACTTCATCACAGTCACTAAATAACAGCAGGTACTTGTTAACAGCATGTGTATTAGTCACTGAAAATAATTTATCCCTGCTTTGGGGCTCCTCTAAAGAAATTATACCTCTCCATTTCTCAGCCTTCTCTATATAACACCTGAGAAATAATTGTTTTCATTTTTCTTTGCCTCATTGATTGTAGAATAAATAATCCATGAATAACTCCCTACCCTCATTATTCTACCGTATCTGGTGAGCAATAACTTCTGGTTCAGCTGTTTAAAGGCAATGCAGGAGGGATGGAGAGGGATGGAAAAGAACTGTCAGATTCTTGAAATCCCTAATCCATAAGACTGGGGTATGGCCAGGTTGTCTCAGTCCTCTCTAGTAGGTGGAAACCGTAATGATCCTTTAATGCAGCTTGCTCTTGGAGTGAGAATTAATTACCGAATGGCAACATCTGCATCAGCGGCTCCTGCAGCCCCGGCTCCCTGCAGGTGGGATGGTGCTCAACCCAACCCCCGAACTAGGACCGCTCGGAGGACTTGCCTGCCCGGATCCCGGCAGGCTGGAGCTGCGGGAGCCGCCACCTCCACGGGGTGCGGGAGCGGCGTGCGGGGAGCGGGGCGGGGGAGGCGGCAGCGGGGCGGGCAGAGGCGCCGCACCTCCGCACCGAGTGGCACCGGCCCGGATCCCAGCCCCGGCACCGGCCCCCACCTCCATTCCTGGCACCGGCCTCGATCCCATCCCTGGCACCGGCGCCCATCCCATCCCCCGCCCCGACTTGCATCCCCGGCACCGGCCCCGACCACATCCCCGGCCCCGACCTCCATCCCCGGCACCGGCCCCGACCTCCATTCCCGGTATCGGCTCCGATCCCATCCCCGGCACTGTCCGCGACCTCCACCCCCGGCCCCGATCCCCATCCTCATCCCCCCCCTCCGCGGTTCCATCCTCATCCCTGGCACCGGCGCCGATCTTCATCCTCATCCCTGGCACCGGCGCCGATCTTCATCCTCATCTCCGCCCCAGCCCCGATCCCCATTATCATCCCCGCCCCGGCCCCGATCCCCATCCTCATCCCAGTTCTGTCTCTGAACCAGGCAAGGGAGGACGCTCGGGCTCCTGGAGGCCCGAGGGGCGCAGAGGAAGAGGGAGGAGCTGGGGGACGCGGAGCGAAGGGGAGGGAGCGCCGGGGAGGGGTTTTTCCCTTCTCCTGCGTTTTTTATTTTTTTGCAGCGCGGAGGTTGCTGCTGCTGGTGGCAGCCTTTCCTCCTGCTGGAAGATGATGAATACATGATACAGGAGAGAGGCTCTGAGCCTGCTCCTGTGCTGCGGGAGTGTCTCTCCCTGCCGCCCTCCCTCTCCCTGCTGCTTTGCGAGTGTGTTTGGCTCCCCGGCTGTGTGTGCGTGCACACTGTGTATATATATCTGAGCTGGGAGGTTATTGCGAGCTGCTCTCGGCAGCGCTGCTCTGTACAGGAAGAAGGGCTCAGCTGCAGTGGTAGCATCAACAGCAGCGTTAGCAGCACCAACTGCTTTTTTTGCCTTTCTTCCCTCCCTTCATCTCCATCTCCCTTTTCCTTCCCTCCTCCCTCGTCTTTTGGGGGATTGCTTTTGATTTTTTCTTAATTATTTTTCTCTTCTACAATCCTTCTTATTTGATACTTCGTGGCTTTTTTCTTCTTTTTTTTTTCTTTTTTTCCCCTTCCTCTGAGAAGGAGGTGCAGACAAGAACACAGAGAAATAAGGGAAAGAAAAGTACGTGGACTTATCCTGCTCTGCAGACCCAAAGATAGCAGGTGAAGAGGGGGTTTGGCTTCTACCCCAAGATAAAGCCCTGCCCCCTTTACCTCCTCGACACCTCCTCCGAGAAGGAGAAGGAGAGAGAGAGAAGGGGCCCAAGTGGAGAAAAGCAAATCCTCTGCGGCTGGCATTTGGAGTACAGGGAGCCAGGAAGAGAAGGATGGTTGTGGTTACGCGAGCTGGCTGCAGGGCAGCTCTCTTCCTCTGGATTTTCAGCAGCATTAGCTGCAGAGCCAGGACTGCTCTGCCTGCATCTCGTAAGTACCCTTTGCTAAGAAACCTGCACAATTTCAGCTCTTCAGTAAACCGGAGGGAAATTCCCACTTCTCTGAGGTTGATTTCATTTTCTTTGCTGATGAATATTGTGTTTGATTTTTCTCTGTGTGTGTGCTCTGAGGTTTGATACTGTTTGCAGTGCTCCCCGGCAGATCTTTGGTGTAGATGATTTCACTGGTAGCTGGTGTGGAAAGTTGAAAGACTTGCTCTATGATACCGTCTTGGTTTTGCAGAGGGGGAAAGGAATCAGAAGCTGTCCAAAGTTTGGGGGTAGTTTTTCTTTGGTTTATGGTTTGGTTTATTTTGCTTTTCCCCACCTTCCTCAGAAGGTATGCAATTTGCATTTGGAAGCACTTCACTTCCACAGTTTCGTGAGGGAAAAGAGGAGATTTTGAGCAGTTTCCATACCTGGTGTTTTATAGAGTAGAAGCAAGAGAAAATTCTGTCTCATTTGAAGAGGAAAGCATGATAGCGAGTTGGTGAGAGGGTACTGAGTCAGGACAGCTTCTCCTGAGAGTGAAGTTTTGCTGCCCATAATAAAATGAGCAAATGTATTTTAGAGAAGACCAGCAGTTTCCCTCCTAGGGAGGCAGTAATGGTAGAGAAATGATCAAGCGTCTGCTGAAATGCTGAACTTTCAGACCAAGGATTGCAGAACACCTCTACAGGATCCCATCTGCTCTCAGTGTGAAAATGACGGCATATTCATTGATTTCAACGGGCATTACATCAAACCTTTACCAGTGCCCTGAGCTGTAGTTTCCACCAAAACATTTGCAGGTAGATGTCAGTGTTAAGTACTGAGTTATTTCTCTTCAGAGCATGTAAAGCCTTTGCCATTTGCAAAGTATTTTTGGAATGCATACTGAAATGGAGCAGTGCATCTCTATAGAATCGTCAGAAATAGACACTGGTGGTGGCTTGCTCGGCTGGGCACAGAGGAGAGGAATGTGCTGAGATGTTACAGATGGACGTGTTGGGGTTGTGTATCTGTGAATGGGCACCGATTCTACTGACCAAGCGGGGAATTGCCATAGGATGTAACGTATAGACTGCATAGGGAGCTGCGTGGATCACTTTGCTCATTTATTTGTTTGTTTGTGTTCTTGGGGGTAGGGCTGAACATGCAATGATGAGGGAACTGGAGCACTGCTGTGCTTTCTCACTAGATTTTGATCTCTGATCACCTGATATCTATTGAAAAATAAAATAATGTTCTTTTCTCAGGATTTGCTTACATTTACATATTTGTTTGTGTGTCAACAGCAAATGCAGAGCAGTGTCTGTGTTGTATCTAGGTCTCAGAGGCTATAGGATGTTCAGTTATTTTCCTGCCTTTGAATTAGGAGAAATATTGATCCTGAGGCTCACTGCTTGGTTTTGATCAGCTATCTAATTTTTCTTAGCAATATTATTTTTTCATGGTCATGTCTCAGACTCTGCATAACAACAATGTCTGGAGGCAAAGATTTATGATTTATGTAGTCAGAAATCTGTTCTTGGAAGACCAACTTCCCTGCTTTTCTATAATAAGGTTTCTGAGCTTTTTTGGTTTTGTCATTCAGTAACTAATGGCTGTAGTTTAGCTTGAAAACGACCTGCAGGGGGTTATCTGATTAGCCAACCAACAAATCTTGAACTTTTGAAAGAAGTTAGTTGAGAAGTTAATGGTTGTAGTAACATCACTATAATCAGAAACTCCAGAAATAAAGGATATATAACCTTAATTACAATTTACTCGTATACATTCCCATGCTGACAATTAGATATTCAAAGATTTCTGTCTATTAATTCACCTCCCAGGAGCTTATACACTCTCCTCCCTGTGTAATAAGGAGCATTTAATTCCTGACTCACCTCTAGAAGTGAAATGGAGCTAGATTTGTTTACTGGAAACACAGATAGAGCTAGAAGTACTCGTCAGCCTTAAAATTACCAAAGGATTGTTCACATTGCAGTACACGCTGAAAATTCCTGTAAAGGCTTCCCTGAGGTGCTGGGGAAGGGCAACCAGAGTGGGAACTCGAGTGCTGTGTCACAGTGTTTTGGTGCCCCGCCTCACGGGCTGTTCTCTTGCATGCTCTGCCATACAAACTCCTCACTGTGTTGTATTTTGTCACCACGCTGTTTGCTGGGGTTGTTTGTAACTTTGTATGCAACTGATTGGGAATGGCATTGGAGAGTTTGGTTTTCTGTTGACAAGATAGTGCACTTCGCTTTTTATCTCTCTTTTTTCCCCTCATCAGTTGATTTTGAACATCATATTGAGAATACTCATGAAAGAATTAAAACCTCTGTGAAATGCAACTTTGTTATAAAACTTATTTTCAACTACAGTTTCATTTTATCCTTCTTTGTTACTTTATATTTTGACTTTGAAGTAATTACCAACAGCAGATTTATTCTTTACAGTATTTTTAGGAAGTATACAAGAGCTACAGTGTACAATGAATAACAAACCTCTATACATGAGTTTGTGTTCAGTATTTTCTTATCGTCTGCTTGTGCTGGCATGGAAAAAGATACAGTTTCCAGAAAGAATAGAACTGGACGTTTCTGATGTGAATATACTGCATTTCAAATGTCTGTTTGCTTTGCAGAGCAAGTCAATCTCTCTCTGTCATTAAAACGGTGTCTCTCAGTAGTGCTGATTCAGAAGTGATCGTGCTGGAAGCTTTGAATCTCATTCAGCTTTATCTCAAGATGAAGTGGGTGTTGAAAGCACATCTTGTAGTACATAAACATACACTGTGTTACAGTATCACACACACACTAATGCTCAGCTCTTACTGTCAATTCTGTTCGTGGTTATGTTTTCATACCTTGGCAGTCAATTCTTCATATTCCTGCCTTTTTTGTTTTTTGGTGGGTTTTTTTTGTAATAACCATAGAGGGATGAAAATATTCTTAACTTCTGGAATCAAGGCTAATGAACAGCTCAACCAGGAGAGGTCATCACAAGATAAAAAGTAGCACAGAAAATACAAATTTAGTGCTTTATAGTCTTTTACATGGCTAAGATAGAATGATGAGAATATGAATATGGGCTGAGTAGCTTTCATTTGCACTCTTACAAAAACCCCAAAACACACAGGGCAGCAACCTTGTTGCTTAATGAGAATGTTAGAGGGATTCATTGTAGGATCATCTGCTTCTGTGTGAAAGCAACTCAATTCACAGCCAGGGGTTTGTTGGGGTTGTTTGTTTTGGTTTTGGTTGGATTTTTGGTGTTTTTTTTTTTTTCTTATTGTTGTTGTTGTGTCTGTTTTTGTGCAATGCAAACCTGGTCGGTTTGGAACTGTGAAAACTTCTGATACTAGTCCCACTTTTGCAGTAGGTCCTGTACCACTGCTCAGGTAGAAGTTTGAACCCATTTTACAAGCATTGATGCAGAAATCAAATAGGGGGCAGGTGTAGTAAATCAGTAGAACATGTAAAAGTAAAAACATTAATCTTTTAGGTTTGACTGCATGGGACCCAGATTTTCCTTTAATAGTTTGGGTGAATGAGACAAGTATGGAAAAAGAATAATGTCCCTTTTGAAAGAGCAACAGATTGTACAAGAAACTCCTTTCCAGAAGTTCTGGAATGTATAGAATTGGCGAATTTGTCCTTCCAGATCCTGGTGCCTGAATGTTGGTTGTCTGGGGTATCATCCATTCCCTTAGATTCACATTTGGAAATAGTTCTCTTCCAGATAATTTTTCAGATGTAGTGGCATTTTTGGAAATCTGAACAATTCCAGTTTTGTTTATGTTATATCTAATTAACATTTCTCAATGTGGGTCCTGTTGTCCTGAGGTTAACTCAGAGATCTCACACAATTTAGTTTCAGGTACACCAGACCATTTCCATGTAAGTTTAACCTTTAATCAAATTTTTTTTTTTTTTTGGTGAAAGCATTTAAAAATATACTAAGGTTTCAACTGAGGGCCTAAGTATTCTTTAGTCCATAGAATTTCATAATACCAAACATATGATTTCTTTTTTTGTTTTTTTTTAGAACACTCTAGCTATAAATTAGACCAAAATTTACATCCCTTATTGTGTAATACTATTATTTATTAAGATGCTATGCATCACTATGCAATAAAATTTACAGTCAACAAGCAAGTCATGGTTTTACCAGCACTGCACTGAGTTCCTGTTATTATTTACCAACACTGCACCGAGTTCCTGTTGTTATTTACCAACACTGCACCGAGTTCCTGTCATTATTTACCAACACTGCACCGAGTTCCTGTCATTATTTACCAACACTGCACCGAGTTCCTGTCGTTATTTACCAACACTGCACCGAGTTCCTGTCATTATTTACCAACACTGCACTGAGTTCCTGTCATTATTTACCAACACTGCACCGAGTTCCTGTCATTATTTACCAACACTGCACCGAGTTCCTGTCATTATTTACCAACACTGCACTGAGTTACTCAACATGACTCTTTAAATAAATATGCTTTTCTAGAACAATAAGTTAACTTACTTGTGAATGAATGAAGTGCTAGCACGTTGTCTGCTGTTCTTTCCAAACTGGTGCCAGCAGTTGTATCCTGAGTCGGTGCTGCAGAGCCAAAGGTTCAGAGTCTTTGCCTTTGGTGTGTGTAGCTTTGCACACAACCTGATTGCAGACATGAGTCTGTAGCAGCATCTCTGATTCAAAGTTACATGTCAGTAGGCATAGAATCACTTTTAAATGTCATTGAATTAATGTTGTTTTTTTTAAAATTGGGGTTTTTTCTTGCCTTTTTTTTCTTTTCTTTTGTGTTTAGTTAAGATATATTTTTTAAACTCTAGAGAAATAATATGGTATAAGACAGAAGAAGTGCTTCAGTAAGTGGGTCCAGTCTGCAAGAAAGTTTGAAAGCAAAGTTAAAGACTAGGAATTGAAAAAATGGTTTCTTTTGCAAGGAGATGAGAAATAGTTATTTTCTTTCTCTGTTTTTTTTTTTTTTTTTATTTCTCAAGTACTTTTAACACATTAGAAAGACCATTTCAGTTGATGCAGCTGCAATAGGAAGCTCTTTGTAATGTATTAGACATTGAACTGTGCCTCTTCTTGAATAACTCACATTACTGTGATCTGGGACAGACAGTACATTTTCCTGTAGACATTCTTCAGGAATTTCAGCTTGGATCTCTGCATCATATAAAGCATCAGCTCTCGTGTTCCATGTTAAGCATTTATCACAATATTTATGGCTTTTAAAGACTGTAATACTTGCAGTGTTTGGGACAATAACAAACTATGCATGAACTACGGGGGATTTCTACATTTGCTTTTTCTACACATGCAGAAGGTCAGAAGGTGATCTGTCTTTGAGCGAATTGACTCATAGACCACACAAAAAATAACCAGTTCAGTCTTGGGGTTTGCCCCTGCCGGTGTCTGTGCCCTTGTGAATGTGCTTTAGCCACTTCCAGTAGAGGTTAGAGAAGCAACATCAGCCTTCTTCATCAGACGAAATGATGAGTGACTTTGTAATTTTTTTAGTCTTAAAATTTTTAAAGAAGTTAAAAATGATAGCATCCAAAATCCACATGAAATGGAATCCTCCTTTAAACTATTAAGAATACCCGTGGGACAAAGAGGGCACTCTGGGAGCTTAAACCTTCTCCCACTGAAGGAAATAGAAGTTGTGTCATGGATTTTAGGAACAGTGTGGTTAAGTTTTTTTGTCAGTGAGACGTTCATCATTCAGTCCATTGGTATAAGATACTAGAAATGACGAAAAGGTTCTTCAGACTTCAGCCTTTGAACTACCATTGATTTTATTTGTATTGCGCTTCATTTACTCAGCAGCTTCATTAGCATTTTGTAGGTAGATCACCTGAGACCACCAGCTAATTGCAGAACATGTTAAATCTCTAAATTTGGTGGTGTAGGAAATTGCAGCGATCAGTAATCAATTCTTTTGAGCTGTTTGCTGTTCCAGCTTTAGAGGCATCACAGATAGAATAAAAATATTCCCAAGTCCAATGTTTAATGTTTATGGAGAACTTGGGCACTCTGCAATTCTAAAAGCAACTTTACAAAGTTGAGACCTTTCCTGCCTAAGAAATTGTCTCAGTATTCATTCTCTGTTGTAGCCAGTCTTTTCAGATTTGGTCTTTAAGCCTGAACAGCTGATAATTCAGAGCAGAAAAGGATATTGGCATTCACATTTTACCTCTTTCCCCTACCTAAGACGTCTAGAGATTTCTTGGCTTTAAAATCTTGTAGTGTAGAGATGGTTCTTTCAGAGACTGAACTTCAGCAACCTGCCCTGCTAAGCCCGCTGTGGGACTGAAATACCTACACTTACAGTTCTTAATTTGCGGTTAATATTTATCACCTTTTGAAATATTTATCAAATATTTTATTTTCAGCTGTGCATGCACTACAAAAATATGTTTTAAATAAATCAGTGGCTAAAATCAACTTGAACATAGTTAGAAACTTTGTTGCCAGGTATTACATTTGTATTGGTAAAACCTCAAGTTGGGTTAGAACTTTCAATGTCTAAATAAAATAAGCAGCTAAAAATACATTAGAGTAGCCAGGAAGCATTTGAACAGTTTTAGCCAAAGGATCTCCCATCCCACAAAGAAATGTGGTATTTGTAGAATGAACATTTAGTGTTTGTCTCTAGAATATTTTAAGTCCCATCTTAAAGGGAAAGTTATATTTTCTAGTAGTAAAGTCTGTGATGGAAGGTTTGCCAAGGAAGAAAAGGAAGAATTAATGCCATAACAAATGGAAACTTAAAAATCTGTGAGCCTAATGCAATGGGATACAGCACTGCAGGCAAGGGAAGCTCAGTATATCTTGGCTTTTCATCTTTTGCCTGCTGGCTTTAAGTGTGGTTGGTGGAAAGCTCTTGAAACACTGCTTGAAATGGAGTTAAATTGGGATGTGCTTTTATTTGCACTTACATTTATGGGTGTAGTAGCAATGCTATGGTTGGGGAAAGACTGACATATTAAAGCCAAATGAACAAACAGGAAAACAAACCCCTCAAATTTACACCCTGTTGACCCAGGTGTCAAACACAGATGCCACCCTGAGATCTCCAGACTCTGCCCAGAATGTCAGTGAAACATAGGAAGGGCTTTTAGATGTTCTTTTCCCTGAATACAGATAAAAATTCAAATATTCAAAAAAGATGAGGAAGAATGAAAATGAGGGAAATAATTTAAAAACACAATTAAAACTTAAAATAATGGTGTCCCACCATTGTTCTGGACTATGGAAAAAGCCAGGTGGGGAGGGAGCAGCTTGCCCTGTGCCCAGCATTCCCATTGCACTGGGACAGGAGGGAGCTGCTGGGAGCTGTGGGGTCAGAAACAGACTGTTCAGGACAGGCTCTGCTGCCTCCAAACTCCCAAGCTCCAGCAAGCTGTACTCTCTAATGTCCTTTCCTTTGGTTTTACAGCCAAAAAAATGATGCTACTGGGCATCCTGTCAGTTGTGTGATGAATGTCCTACCTGCTTCTTCCCTGGTACAGCCAAGCTGGTGGAAATGACAGCAGAGTTCCCTAGAGATAAGAGGAGGTATCCATTACAGTTCCAACCTTCTTCCAAAAAACACACACCACCAGACCACTCACCCATTTGCCTCTGCTCTTCATTTATATGCCATGTCCTCATACCTACCTCATCATTTTATTAATCATCCTACTCTCTGCCCTCTCCTCACCCTTTTCTCCAACAATAAACCGACTCCAGTGACTTCTCTTGGATTTTCATTGATTCATCACCCTATTGAGTAATTTGCTGAGCCTGAAAGTAAGGGAGAATGTCTTCATTGATTCCTGATTAATTCATCCATTTGTGAAGGCTGGGTACACAGGCAATAACTCAATTGAAATTCCTTCACTGCTTAATTGCTGTGACATAATCCTGGCCTGTTAAATCAGATAATCAGATATTGTGAATGAAGTTAGGGCTCATTTTTCCCACCAAAACTATTATTAGAATATCATTATAAGGAATGTTGTTATTAACTCTGTTTATAATTGTTCATAAAATGAAGTTTTAGACTTTAAGTCAGTAGCGTGCATGTATTTTATACATACAGAAGAAATTGTGTCAAAGAAATGCTGTGAGTGAATTATGGTCCCAAATCTGCACATTTATAGCTTATAAGCCCCAAAGGATCACTGAACTCAGCTGAGGTGATGTGGCAGATTGTGTTACTTTTATCTGCTCTGCACATCATAGAATCAATGAACAACAGAGTGGGTTGGGTTGGAAGGGATCTTTAAAGTTCATTTAGTCCAACCCTACCTCCACAGGCAGTGACACTTCTCCTAGACCAGGTTCCTCAATGCCCTGTCCAACTGGAATCTGAACACTGCCAGAGGTGGGACATCCATAGCTTCTCTTCTCTGGGCCATCTGTTGCAGAATTCCTTCCTTTGTGTGATGTAAATCTACACTCCAGAGTTTCAAAATGTTCCTTCCATACTGTCAGTACACACCCCAGTAAAAAGTCATTCTTCATCTTGCTTATAGGCCCCCTTGAACTATGCAAAGCTGCTGTAAGCTCTCCCTGGAGCCTTCTCCTTTCTAGGATAAGTAACCCAACTCTCTCAGCCTTTCTTGATGAAACCCCACTGTGTGTGTCATTAATGAAGACATTTAACAGTTCTTGTACAATGCCCCTGAGAGACACCACTCATTACTGATCTCCATGTGGACTTTGAGCCATTGGTTTTTGGGGCATGGCTATCCAGCCAATCCTTATCCATCTCACAATTAATGCATCAAACCCATATTTCTCCCATTTAGAGACAAGGGTGTTGTGTGGAAGTGTGTCAAGGCCTAGCAGAGGTCCAGGTAGGTTACATCAATAGCTCTTCCTTTATCCACCAGTGCAGTCACTCCTTTATAGAAGGCCACCAGATGGGTCAGGTATGATTTGCCCTTTGGGAAGACAAGTTTGCTTTCTCCAATAAACCTCTCTGTCATTCATATTCTTTGATATAGCTTCAGGAGAAACTTTTTCCTGTGCTCCTAGAGACAGAGGGGAGGCTGAGTGGTTGGTACTTCTCAGGATGCTCATTTTTACACACTTCAGAAATTGGAGCAATGTTTCTCCTTCTGCAGCCACCAGGGATTTTGCTTGACTGTCATGGCTTTTCAGAAGTGATGGAGAGCAGCTTGGCAACTCTCCCTGCCAGTTCCCTCAGGACTCTGGGATGCATCTTGTCAGATTCCATGGCCTTGTTCCAGATTCCTCAGATGGTCTGGACTCTGATCTGCTCCACAGTGGGTGGGACTTCATTCTTCCAGTCCCTGCCTTGGTATTCAGGGGTCTGAGAGATGTGGGAAATGCAACTGGCAGTGAAAAGAAGTTGCTGAGTACATCAGACTTCATGTCAGTTATCATCAGATGCCTTGTCTCACTTATCAGAGGGGTACAATTTCTTCTGTCTTCCTTTTCTGAGTGACACACCAGTCGAGGTTTGGACACATTTCCTCCTGGCACTGAATATCTCAGTCTGGAGCTCTGTTCTTTACCCTAAGTTATGACATGACACATGTCCACATTGAAATACCTCCTGCTTCCTTTTATCAGCTGACCTAGATGGCCCAACCTTGTGACATGTGTAGACAAGTCATTTTCAGCTTCATAGGCTGTGCATTTTTCTTCAGTGCATCTAATAAAGATGTTAAATAATGAAGGACTGAAAATCAGACTTCCACTATTTCTCCCTAGAAACCACTCATTTCCTTTGTTATGGTTACTTTTTGAGATATTTAGTGCCACATTTATCATAATTCTGAGTCTTGGTTAAAGTACTCTACACTGCCAGTCAAATGCCTTCAGAATTCAAAATGCATATTGGTACAATATATGCAGAAAAAAACCTTAAGTGCATATATGTGCAAATGTCTTGTGATCCAAGTTTGTATTCTCAATTAAAAAAAAAAATAAAGAAGACCAGGATGCTTTGACAAGATCTACTTTTTAGAAACCCATGTTGATTTGCAGTATTTTCATGTACCTCCTTTAAATTTGTATTGCTCAGGTTCTATTATTTGGTGTAGCAGCAGCATTAACAGGAGTGGCTCCAGAGAGTGCAGGTCATCTGCTGCAGCATTTGCACACCCCAGTTGATTTCAGCCTTGTGTACCTTCCTTGGTGTTCCAAGGGCTGTTGAAAATCAGCAGTGATAATAGTCACAGACTTTCTCAGATACAGCTTGTTCTGCTGGTTGAAACTGTCTCGCCTTGTTATCTTCTGTTTAACATCTTCCTCAGTTTTTATTAGAATGTAAATTGTTTTGTTGCCACTCGGGGATCTGACTGTGCAGCCCTGTTTGTTTTCCTAACCCTCCATGTTTTTGTCTTTTCTGCATGATTACCACATTCCCCACTTGTATGTGGCAGCCTTCTGGTATGGCTCCTTTTGCTCCTCATCTCCTCACCACTTCTTAAGAAAACCCTAAAACACAAAACTCAACAACCAAACCTGCTTTCTTCCCTCTCTTTCTCTTTATTTTCCTATGCGTAGATAAATTAAGCCTGTATCTTTCTGCTTATAATTTTGCTATATTTGTTAAATTCTGACTTACAGAATCACCGAAAGGTTGAGATTGTAAGGGACTGGAGGTCATCTTGCCTTGCTAAAGTAGGGTTAACTAGAGCAGGCTGCCCAGGACCATGTCCAGAGGGCTCCAGATATTCCACAGCCTTCCTGCTTCCACCTCCTCTCCAAGGAGATACTCTACAGCCTTTGGGTGCAACCTGTGTCTGCGTTGGGCCAGCCCCACAGTGAAGGAGTTTGCCCTGATGTTCAGGTGGGATATCCCCTGTTTCAGCATGTGCCCATTGCCTGGCAGGCTGCTGTCAGACCCTCTGTCCATCCTGTGGGTGACAGCATGACCCTCTGGCATGTCAGCCAGTCCCCACAGGTCTGTGCCTTCAGCAGCCTCCCTCAGAATCATCCAGGTCCTCAACGAAGATAGTGACTGGGACTGGACCCAGTTCTGACCCCGAGGGTCCCCTGATCCAGCCACACTTTGTGCCACTGGAGCCAGTTTTTAACTTGGTTCACTGTCTGTTCATGCAGCTCAGACTGGCACAACTTTCCTGGGGGGATCTTTTGGGGACAGTGTCAAAGGCCTTACCAAAGTACAGAGAGACAGTTACCAGTTGCTCTCCTCTCCTCTACCAGGATGGTCATTTCATCACAGAGTTTTATCAGGCTGGTCAAGAATGACTTCTGCTTTGTAAAGCCACGACTAGGCCTGATGATTTTCTTGTCCTTCCTTATGCCTGGCAATTGTTTCCAGGATTAGCTGCTCAATCACTTTCCCAGGGACTGAGGTAAGGCTGACAGGGCTGGAATTCCCTGGGCCTTCCTCCTTGCCTTGAAGATAAGGGGTAACATCTGCCTTCCTCTGGTCCTCAGGCAGCTCCTCACTCACCATGTGCATTGTCAGGCATTAGCTAAAGTGTTTTTAAAGAACTCACAGTCAAGTTTTTCTGTTTGAACTCAAATCTTGAAGAGCTAGTGCTGCTACTAAATGTATTTAATAATGGATTTATATCTCCATCAATGAGAAACCATAATATGTCATTAATTGTAGGAATACATATACAGAAATTGTTTATTTAGAAAATTGTCTAGGAGACTAACAAGGCCATACTCAGTGAAATCGTATGTAGTTCAGAATTCTTGTTGTCATAGAGAATATTTATATTCTGAATCTGAAAATCACTCCTCTTTGGTTGCTGAAGGTTTACCTTTCATGAAATGTCAGCAAATGCTTTATCTCTGCTTTGAAGCATGTTCAGAAATAGGAGTTGATTTTATTTTTCTCCTCGCTTTGGAAAGGAAGTTGTTCTTGATTTGATATTAAATCTGAATTGTGGTAGCTCAGACCATGCAGTTTTCATCATGTTGTGGTTCCATAGGTGTGTATCTTGAGGGATGTGGGGAAATGGCAGAAGAGCTTCCTTTCTTAGAATAACAAGGCAGTGATGATCATCTCACAAAGCAAAATCTACTATGGTATCAAGGAATCTTTCTGAAGTGAGTGCATAATGGGCTGATCTTACATGTCCATTATTTATATAGGTTTTATTGAGCTGACAGGAGAGAAATTATCTTGAAGAAGGAAAATTAATTTGCTACTTTTATGTATTTTCCTCTGGAACATAAGCAATTGATAGTAAAGGCCTTTAGTTTCTTTTTTTTTCCCCTGACCTTGCTTCCATCTTAGAAAAGTCAGTATTTTGTTTGTCTTGGAGAACACTGTGGAAAGTCAAATGAAAGACTGGAATCATTGTGCTTGAAAGTGCCTAGAGAGGGAACTTTTCTGCTAGATTCTTGAAGAGTTTAAATCTTGGATATTAACTTAGCAATACAGCAGAGGATTCCCTGTGCTGTGTCTCATTGTAAGCAGCCCTGTCTGCTGAAACAAGAGAGGTGAAGGAAGACTTTGGAATATAACATACTACCTGAGTACTTCACTTGGAAGCATTTTTCTTTTTTATACAGCTGCTGAGTCCTGAAAAATATAGTTGAAGACATTGGGGACCAGGAAAGTAAATTCTGACATTCTGAAATGGGGACACTCAGAATTACAGCGTATCATAAACACAGACATATAAAAGAACTGTCTAATGAGTGAGAATTCTGTCCACAATGTTATGACTTAAAAGTTCCCTTTAATTCTTCTGACAAAGTCAGAAAAGAAAGATGGAACCAAACTAGAAGGATCTTGAGATGGAAGCAAGTACTGAAATTTCAAAATAACTCAGGTTCAGAATTCTTTGGGGTGAGGTCAGTGTTTGTAGATCAGTCACGTCCCAGCACAAGTTCCTCAAACCTCACCAGGACCTGTTTGGCCATTTTGCCCTGATGGGGGAGGGCACATGCAGTGCCTCCTTGGAGAGCTGGAGATTCTCTGGATCACACTCATGTAGTGCTGATGCAGGAATGGGGTAGGATGGCAGGTTTGCAAGTAGCAGCTCCATGAAAAGTGCATGAGGAACTGAATAAAAGGAGGTAAATGTAAAAACAAGGAAAGCAAGACTGAATGGTCAACTGAACTATAAATAAAACTGTATCATATTTTAAGAAACCACAACAGTTGTTTCAAGTCTGCTTGTACGAGTGAAAAGCATTTATTGGCACGTGTCTCATTTACACAGAGCCACAGAGATAAGTCACTGTGCTGAGAATTTTCCAGAGAATTTGGGGGGGCAATTTCAGTGGCATGATTGGCATTTTATCATTATATATATTTAAGACAGTACTCTGCTTTCAAAGAAGAAAAATATTATGTGCAAGTATAGCTTGTTATTTGTACTTATCAATCAGTGTATTCTGTGATTTGCTTTAATTGCTTTGATTACAGAAAGAAATTAACATAAAGCTATGGAGGTTCTCACTGTGATTCAGAATATAAAGATGGAAATGCTTCTAAGAACACACAAACTTTATATATCAAAGCACAATTGTTCTGGTGTCAGTTTATATGAGGACTACAGTTATTCTTCAGCGCATTAAATCCTTCAAAAGTTTTGTTTTCTTTCTTTCCATCTTCCTTCTGTCCCAAGGAGACATTGCAGCTAATTCAAATGAAAGTACTTCTATCATATTCCTGGGGATTCTTGTCCTTTGGTTTTGGCACAGGAACAAGAGGAGGAAACCAGACATCCTGTATGGGCCAGCAGGTAAATCCATAGTGAGATCTGAGATTTATTCAGACTGTTTCAGCTCGTGAAGAGCTGAAAGATGTGAATACACCTTCATGGATGTTTGATGGTAGAAGGGACCTGGAGATCACAAGGGCAAGAATCAGAACTTCCTTCTGTTGAATGTTCTTGCTGTTTTTCAGGGGAAGGATTAATGGACTAGCTGATACATTGGCAACATGCCTGTAATTATCAGCTGGGGTGTATGAAAACCTTGTAGACGTGGGAGCTCCTGGCAAGCTGTCCAGAGGCTGGGGGAGAAGGCAGATAACTGGAGATGGGGTAGTTCCCTGCAGGTTTTAGTGGACAACCCAGATTTTGATCAGTTTTTCATAGACATACATAGAATAAACATCCAAACCATTTGTGAGAATTAGGCTCGATGTAAAGCTGGCTGTGTGTTATATATATATGAAGAGAAAGAGTGGTGTGCATAAACCAGGGTTTAAAACTCAACTGATGGCCACAGAAGTTTTCAGTGATAGATCTCTAATTTCTTTTCAGTAACAGTGATGTTTTCATAAACATTTCATGCCTGTGTGGTTTTCATAAACCATATTAAAGTAGTTCAGCCCCATTCTATACAGGAAAGTATCCCTTAGATTTCTTAGCTGCATTTATGACGTCTGACTGGTAGAAAGGCCCCACAAATACTTTCAGAGAAGGAATATAAGCTTTGTACTTTTCTGGGGTTGTTTAAATTGAATTTAACACACATAATCAGTCAGGCTGCTAAATGGACTTCATACCTAAAGCCTGATTTTCTGGGAATAACTCCTCAGCTAGTGTAATTTCTGTGACTTGAGTAATTTTATGGTTGTAATAATAAGGGACCGTACTCTCACAGACTTAGTGAAGATGGGAAAAAAGATAACATGAAAATAACAGACTTCTGGGGACACAATAATAAATAAACTCCAGCAGCCTTACTCAAGGTTATGTAAGAGTTAATTTACTTCTGCATCGTCTTCCTAAATAATTATTACCTTTTTTATTTAGTTATTAAGTTTATTTCTGTGTAGGATGAGCCCTTCAGAATTTAGTTCTTAAGGACTTTGAGTTCCAAAGGTTACATTCTGTTCAAATCAGAGATACAGATATTAATTTATCTGATTGGGACTGAGTGTTGAATTTTAGAATACACAAAATCTGTCCATCTTAATCCCTTGATTAGAGTTTTTTTTAAAAAAAAAACAGCAGCAAATGAAGCCATGAAATGTATGTGATTTGAATGGCACATAGAAGGCAGAGCTGTCAGTTATTTTTTAGGGGGTTTTGACTGGTAAGTGTGACGGTTTGGCTGACAGATTTGGAGCTTATGAGACTAGAATAGTATCCAATTAAATGGATTGATTAGAATTCCAGTCTGTAAGGAATGGGTAGTTTAGATTATGATAATCTTGTATCAGAATGTCTTCATGTGTTTGAAAGCTATCACACGTATCTAGATAATTTGAACTACTAGTCAGTATCTTTCTCCAGACAAATCATTTACCCTCTAGTGTGCATTAAAGCATCTGCACGTGCAGTCCATAACATCAGCAGAATAATGTGCATCTGACATTATTTTTAATAGTTATTAATACATGTTCAGTTAAAGGCATTTCTGTCTCTGATCTGGAAGTCTGAACTGCTCGTGCCACTTGTAATTTAGATTAGTGTTACACTTGACAGGACTCCAGCAGAACATCTCTCTTGGAATGTTGCAACTCAGCAAGGTTCTAGGGATGCTTTAGCCACATTTTGGTCACACAGAAAGTCAACGTTTTAATGTCTGGTGTGAGTTTTATATGATTTTATATATATTCAGTGTTTGTTTATGCCATCAGACATACTGCTGCAGCACAAATAAACTGCAAATCCATACATCAAGTATTACTTACTGTGTTTTGTGCTACATTTTATGCTTCCCACACCTAACAAGGAGCTTGCTAGGAGCATCACTGTTAGGTGTAATATCTGAAAATCTCTTATGTTGCCAAAACATTTTAAAAAGTAAAACACTGGAGACCATTTTGGTAAGCAGCTGTATGGGCACAACATGCTGGGAAGCAGCTGCCCCGTGGCTTCACTTGGGTGCAGTGCTGGGGAGGGAGCTCGGGGCTGGTGTCTTCTATAGGTGGGTACAATGTCAGCCTAAAATACCCACAGGGCAGTGAAAAAAGAATCTTGAAGTCAATTAAAAAATAGGATAAAATTTATGATGACCAGTTTTACTTTGAGGGCAACACACTGATTCCCAGGGACAGGATCACAGTGTGAGTAACTCAGACTGTGGCTGGATTGTGTTACTGCTCCTGAGATCAGTGAGGACTTAAGAGATGCACCCCAATGATTACTGACATCCAGTTGCACATAGATCAGACAGGAACCTTCCACTCCAGTGCAGATCCAAGGCCACTGGGTGACTTTACTAATGTTATTGTTAATTCCGTTTCTGAGAGCAACGGAACAGCTCATGAGATCTGCAGTTTGATTTAGGAGGCATAGTCCACTTCATTCCAGACCCAAGAGGCTTCCAGTTTCTTCTTGAGGGTCCTGCTTGGGTCCTGGGCACGGTGGAGCAGCTGACCTGGATTCCAAGGGCAAGGATGTGTTCTGTGCAGCTGCAAGGGTTGATGCTCCAAAGAAGTTCTTGCAAAGAATTGGGAGCTTTTAGGCTGATTGGTAAGAGCTTTGGTGCAGACCTATGACCCTTTTCCAGAGGTAATTCTAAAATGGTCTGGAATGCCTCAGTGAGAGTTTTGGCAGGGAGTTGGTGAGCCAGCACAGATTAAGAAGGAAGTTGCAAATACACGGGAGGAATTTTTAGCTCCCTTCAAAAAGGTCAGAGCTGATATAACAACTCATCAGAACCCTCGAGATGTGCTCCTTTGGTCAGGGGCTGGGTATGCCTTGGCTGATGCTGAGTAGGGGAAGGGGATTGTTAGCCCTAACCTCAGCCCCCTCCCTTTGGTTGGCAGCCATGGCACAGGGGCTTCCTAACAAACCACAGTCAGATAAACCAGAATCAGAAGGCAATTTGATTACCTAACTCAAAGATGCCCTCTCATGCATGATCCCACTTTGACATGCAGTAAATAAAATTGCCTTTTCCCATCTTTTTGACATTCTTAGAGAGGGGCTCTAACCCCAGACTGAAAGGATTGGGGGGTTATACCACGACTGTCTGGGTTCCTGCAGCATGAGCCAATGAAGGTGTAACCAAATAAAGATGCATGTTTTGTATCTTGACCTTTTTAAGTGGGCTATTAAGTCCTCAAGCTGACTGTGAGTACCACTATGTCGTAGTTTGGGGCGTGTTATGCTGTTTGTTTTTTTCTTTTAAAAATCCATGTTAAAAGTTCTCTTTTTGAGAGACTTCACAGCAATTTATACAACAAACATTTTCCCCCAGGCAGTAAGTATTTAATTTTCGTCTGAATATTTATTTTTTTACAACAAACATATGAAAGGGACTTTCTCTTTCAAATAAGAAGAGGCATATTTTGCTTCAAATCAGTTTTGTACAAGAAATGTCAGAAATTTAATCAAACCCCTATTTTGCATTCAACAGATCCTTTAGTAAACAAGCATAGGAAATTAGAAGCCTATTGAGTACAACTGTACTGTTTTATTGATCAGAAAATTTTAATTAAAATAGTAGCATAGTAAGCCAACTTCCCTCTTATTCCCAACTTCTCTTAATTGCTCAACATTATGGAATTTTGTACTTTTTGTCAAATTTCTACTAAATGATACCTGATCAGTGCAACTCCAAAACATATAAAATGTAAGTTTATAAAATCATGCAGAAATCAACTTATTGCTTTCCAGAACACTGGCTTTCAATAACATACTATCAGATAAACTTTGAAATTAATTTAATTTAAAATTCCTCTGTAATCAAATAAGGAAGTTGATCTTATCTGAGGAATTTATTATTTCATTCATTTTTCCATCCCCACCCCTTTCTTATACAAATTGGCTCTTCAGATAAACAATTTGTCAAAAACAAAGAAATTATTTCAATCCCCTGATTGTTCAATATCCTAAACTGTGCTTTAGTACCTTATAATTTTTTTATTTGTACCAAAGAGTTTCTAATTCTGAATGAGAAGGCACAGGTTCGTTTTGCATTGTTGTAATATTACCTTTTTATCTACATGATATTGACATCAATATCATGTCTTGATGTCCAGCTTGATGAGGATCTGGGATTATTTTCTTTTTAAATTATACCAAACCTTCTGTTTCTTTTAGCATAGCATCCAAATGGGCAGTATTTATATAATAACAGCTGACAGATGACATTTGGTTTGAAAGATGTTCACAGTCTCATGGAGCTGTTTTGCACTGGAGGAATTTGGGATGCCCGGTGAATAAGAGTGGAATGTTCCAGCAGTCACTTGGTTGGCTTCAAAGTGCCCTGTATTTGACGTAGCTAACACAGCTCATGTTTTGGTGCTGACTTAGGAGGAAAATACACTCTTCTGAAGCATTCCAGCAGATCATTTAAACGGTTTCCAACACATGTTTTGGCATGGAACTTGACCTACTTTCTCACTTGTAAGGTTTAAAGTGAAATACTCCTTTTTCTATAGAAATCCACCATATCAATCTTTAAGAAAGCTGCACTGCACTATAACAAGAATGTGTGTGATTTAGGGCATAATAATAATTGATAGCTAATAGTAGCATTCCATGACTGGGGATGTAGTAATAGTGCATAGATGTGCTCACAGCAATGATCACTACTCAGTAAGCAGTGCCTGCAAAGTCATCCATGCTTGAGTAAATAAGACATTTTCTACATTTATAAGGAATGGAGGATCAAATCCATGCATTACTTAATCATAATACCTTCTTACAGCACTTAGGCCCTTTAATGTGCATGCTGAAAAGGAACGCCTCGAGGTTGAGGAGGTTCTTGATTTGCAAAAGGCACATGGGGCAGTAAGTCAAGTGGATTGGTTCCCACTGTCCTTTCAGTCTCAGATTGCTATACAATTTCCCTTTTGCCCCCACACCTCTTCTCTTACTGCCATGCAGCTTTTCTTCTGCTTTCTCAAGTGTCTGAAAGATGGAGCTGAAGTGTTTTTCTTTGGAGAGCAACCATTTAAAATGCTGAAACTTGAGGCGTAAAATGCAAAAGAGTAATTTTAATGAATGGTTTAAAATTTAAGTATTACTCTTAAAACTGTGGCATCTCTTTCAGACTTTAGAAAAAGTGTATGAATCCATAGACTAGTCTGGGTTTTTTCCAGTAATACATAGCATATTGCAATTATATATAAAAACCCCAACTATCTGTACAAACCTTGCTTTACTACCCTATTAATATTATTATTCACCATTACCTCCATCTGCCTGACAGCACACCTGAAATTGAACGGTAAATCCTGACACACAAAGGTGCTTTCTAAGTAAATTGATGGCAAATTTAAAAAGATGGCAATATATATGGCACAAACTGGGCTGAGACAATGCCAGTCCTGGATCTCCACTCTGTGAGCCAACACTGTGCAGGTAAAGGACTGGTGGAATCCTCAGCAGTGTTAGAAGCACATCCCCAGCTCTGTTTCATCCTCCTTTAGGTGCTCAATTTGTGTCAGTTCTATTCTTGATTTTTTTCCAATTCTGAGCAAATGAATGAATTTCTTTGTGCTACAGCTGGAAATCATTTAGATGTTTCAAGCCACTGTAGTGGCATAAAAGATGAAGTAATCATCTTTCTGCACATGGAAAAAATGTGGAGATGAGAAAAAGAATAGTGAGAAGAGAGGAATAGATTAGGAAACAGGACAGATTACAATTTCATATGTGGATGCCACTGAGATTTTATTACACTCAGGTTTAATATCTCCAGCCCCTTCTCAAATTATGTTGACAGATAAAATTGATTTTGTCCAGTTCAAGGGTTATCAATTATTTAAAAGTTCATGGGTCCTTATAAGAAGTAGGATTTCTTGTGGGTGATTCTGTTATGGAGAAATGACAGTGAAACTGTAAACTTTAAGGTATAGCAAAAAATACATATTTTGTTGAGACTTTCAGTGTGACTTGTGCTTCTCAGTGTCTAAGGTGTCAGAGGACCAGTGATGGTATTAAACCCATAAATCCAGTGGAAATGGGATTAGATACCGATCACAGAATGGATAAGGTCACAAGGGACCATAGTGAGTCATCAGGTCCAACCTCTGTGCTCCAGCAGGGTCACCCCAGAGCACATGGCACAGGATTGTGTCCAGATGGCTCTTGAATATCTCCAGTGAGGAAGACTCCCCAGCCCCTCTGGGCAGTCTGTTCCCATGCTTGGTCACCCACACACCAAAGAAGTTCTTTCTCATATTCAGGGGGAACTTCCTGTGCATCAGTTTCTTCCCTTTGCCTCTTGTCCTATTGCTTCGCCCCACCAAGCAGGGCCTGGTCCATCCTCTTGACATCCTCCCTTCAGGTACTTTCATACACCTTGGGCCATAGTCAAACTCTTAGTCCTCTGCAGTTTATTGCCCTACATCAACCCATGGAAGTGAAAGTGGGTTATGGATAGCTCAAGATCCAGTCCCATACTGAGTTACAACTCTTCTATCTTTTCATCTGCTCATATGTCATGTTCACTATGAAACCTGTGGAAAACAAAGGTGTGTTGAGTTGTGGTCTAAAGTATGAAGTGATCTGCACAAAAACCTGGGAAACCATTAAGCTTTCGAGACAGTGGGACTGCAGTAGAGCTGTGTCTCCCTCGCTGCTCCTGCCACAGCCTGCCAAAGGCATGGAGGGAAGAAGTTAAATAGTTTTGTTTAGGAACAAGAGGTGAAGTGATTTATAGCAGCTTGAATCTGTTTGTGCAAGCAGAACTGTTTACTGAAATTCTTTACAGTGCATTCCCAGGGGCTATGGAAATTGGTCCAAGAACGAGCTGTGCTGCTGCTGCCCCACTCTACTGTCAGAATCAGCTCTTCTCAGACAGACAAAGGAGGGTTCCACCTTCCTCTGCCTTAAAAGAATTCATAGCTTACAGAAGGAGAAAAGCATTTTTCTCTGCTGGAGTACATGTGGGGAATACTGTTACATAATTCAGAGAAAAAGCAAACCATTGCAAGCATTTGGCCACTAAGACTGAAAATGAGATAAAAATGTTGTAGCAGCAAACCTTACTGTGTATTTCTCTGTCAGCTTCATGTGGTTTAGGTTTTGATTCAGAGGCTTTCAACCCGTGTCTCCATCCCAAACCCCGTTGGAAGAAGCTTTACCATTATCTGTCCTTTTCTGTGATCCTTATGATTCTTCACAACTTTGAACCTGCCACTTCAGGATGTAGGATAGCAAAAATGTTGAAAACATTGGCACATCTTTATTGCATTAGCATGCAAATTAGCTATAACTTTTCAGGAAGCTGATTCATGAAAATAACTTTTGATGTTGATCTTTAATGTAAGAAGAAAAGAAGTTTTTTTAAAAAACTGTTGAATTTGTGTCACAAAAACCACAAACTATTTAGCAAGTGGTTTGGGGACCTTTTCCATTTGTATATTTGTGGGAGATCATTTTTATCAATATCTGACTATCCATGTGAGTTTCTATTTCCAACTTACTTCATAGAAAATGTTGAAAACACGTTGGTAGAGATACATTTCATATTATTATGATGGATACTCAAAACTTACAGCACCTACAGCAAGGCATGAAAGTCAAACTTGATTCACACATTTCCTGGACTCCATTACTATTCTCTCATTGGTGCAATAATGATCAAATTATTTATTTTCAGTTCTGATCTTTCTTTCCTTTGTAGTTGTTGTGCTCTTGTAGATAGTAAACTGATGAGTGGTGGTTTTTATGGAGCATTTGCCCTCTTAAAAATCCCATTTCATATGTCTCTGCATGTGAAGCACATAAAGTGTGCTTGGACTCTGAAAGTGTGAGCTCTGACCTTGGAGGAAATACTGAAAAACATCTGGAGGGTGCTGAGTGCAGCTTTGGGCTTCCTGGTACAGCAAAGCCACTGCCATACTGGAGCTGTTCCAGCAGAAAGAACCAAGATGTGGGATGTCTGGATGATCACCACTAGGAAGAGAGGCCCAGAGAAATGGTTGTGCAAAGCCTTTAGTACAGAAAGCTAAAGAGAGGTAGATATTCTATTGTGTTCAACTCCCTGATGGTAGAATGCAGATAAGATACAGACAGGCTCTTTCCAGCAGTGGGAAAAGAGGCAACAATCCCAAGCAGCAAGAATCCAAATTCTGCAAAAATACTATGGAATAATTTCATGCCAAGAGTAGGAAAATAATGCAACAGGCTCTCCAAAGAGGTTGAGAAATACTCATCTATGGAGATAATCAGCATTCAACTGGCCAAGCATCTGAGCAGGGCCTACATCTGCATACTGAGATAGCCCTATCCCTGCAATCCTGCAGCAGGGACAGTGTGGGATTCTGCCTGGGCTTTGTAGATACAAAGCAGAGAACAGAGGCAAGGTGGCCAGTCAGGTAATACCTGAGGAACTTACTGGTTGTGACAAGGTTCACTGGAGAATGGGGCTGGAGCCCCACGTGGAGACTGTTTCCATGTGTGAGCTCCATGTGAAATGGGACCACGAAGGAACACAGTGAAGCTGCCCTGAAGTGCCTGAAAATTTGCAAGAAAGGAAGTCAAGGCTTCATTTCAGAGAAATGCCAACTGCCATTGGAGTGATGAAGGGCTTGCCCAGCACCAGCTGTGGCAAAACCTTAAAATGCCCTGAAACCAACCGCTTCCCTCTCCTTTTAGAAACCAGTGCCCAGGTTTGTTCCAAGTTAGCAGTTGGAACGTATGCCACACCTGCCCTGTGAAGTGAGAATGTGTTGGTTCGTGCCAGAACCATCTCTTCTACACATCCACAAAGTCTCTTGTCATCCTACACTCAGGAGACACAAAGGAAGCTTGGAGGCTGCTCCCTAAGAATAAGGCAGCTGGGAGTATAAGTACATGAGCAACTCTATATCAAAATGGGCTAAAGGAGCATTATGAGTGCTTGTGGTTTTTTGTTTTTGTTTTTTTTTTATTGTGTGACTCTCTGATTTTTGCCTCCTTGGAGAAGTGTTCTATCTGGAAACTGGGTGGAAAACACAGATGTGCAGACGTACAGTTCATAATATGGCATATCAATTAGGTTTCCATGCTGATTCTTTCCAGTTTATGTTCAGAGTTTTATGCCAGTGTCTCCAGGGCTGTTGATGTATAACTGGTTCCTAAATGCAAAACAAGAGTGGGTAAAGTTTTCTGAGTTGACTGTCCTATTTCTGCTTGTTAGGGCTCCAAAGATAGTTTAGGGGAGTGGATTTATTTTACCTCTGGTGCTCCCTGAAGGAATTACTGCTAGGATAATATAGCTCTTTAAAATACCCAGCAGCTATGTGGCTAAGTGAACTGTGAATTGATGAAGCAGTGGTGATGCTTCTTTTAAAAATTAATGTATTTTTCACGAGAACATCTGTTAAATTATTGCTACTTTTTATATTAAATACTTGTAGCATTTTATTAAAATGTTTGAAACATCTAATACATTGCTTTATGAGTTGGATATTTTTAATATCTTACTTAGCAATTACTACCTTTCAATGAGTGTTATTCAAGGAGGGATTAAAAAGTGTGATGTCTGTGTTAATACACTGCTTAGTCCTCTCTCTCTGGTGGCTAAGGCAGCATATCTTTAAAAAGACATCCATCTGGAGGAGGAATTGGGAATGCCATTCCTAAGCCATGACAATGTTATAGCAGAAATTATAACTTCCCATTCAAATATCAGAAAACAAAAGTGAGTGTTATTGACTTAACCTCCCCCCTGCCAAAAAGCAAACAAACAAACAAACAAAACCCAAACCCATTTGCAGTAAAAATATGTAAATAAATTCATCCACATATATATACTACATAAAAATAGTCTATTCAGCTTGTAACACTCACCCTGGATGGCATCAGTGCTGCTTTGAACTGGTGCCTGGCACTCAGCTCCTCCCTCTGAGCCCTCAGCTGGCAGTGTATTATGGGCCCAGTCCAGAGCCAGAGGGACTCAAGGACAGTTCTACCATAAACTTGAATAGGTTCTGCATCAAAGCATCACTAGGTGATTATAAAGAAAGCAAAAATTTTCCGTTTGCAGTGATCCAGCTCATCACCTCTACGTTTAACATGAGTGCAAAAAGTGTATTTAAAATTTCAGAAGATTCGTTTGAATTAAACTCCCTCCCCCCTGAGTCAGAAGGGGTCCAGGCCCACACTTTCATTCTTTCCCATATTCTCCTGGCTTGGCTGAATGCTGCATTCTCCTTCTCTTGGCTGAGGCAGTGCCCTGAGGAGAACAAAGTGTAAGATTCAGCTGTGATAAACCTTCAAGAATCTGAGTGTGGAGTGATCCTTCAGGGCACAGGTCCCAAGTTTCCATCCTCCCCCTAAAATTGATGGTACATTTTATCAGATCATATCATCATGTGAAATACAGAAAATAGTCTTTATTTCAGGGCAAGTGAATCATTTCCTTAGCTGTAAACATCCATATCTTGCTAAGTGAGGTACTTAAGAATTTTTCTGGATCTAATTCCAAATGCCCTGCAAGCCCAGTCACAGATTCCTGCATAATAGCACGACATTATAATAGCACTGTTTCTCCATTAGAGGATGTAGGCTATTTAACTGCATTAAGAAAATACAAATATATGTGCTACAAATTTTACTTCAGTAGAGATCACCTTAATGAGAATTATAATAATATTCTCTTCATGTTTAAAATGATGCATTAAAATCCCATAAGGACTGTACTTCTACCAATCTGTGAATTATTAATAAGGTGATAACCATGTTAATGATGCTGCCTTATTAGGTCTTGATATATCTTGTTAACATGCCAGTTAAATGCCTGTTGGTGTGGATGGGAAAATGCCTTTCTGTGCTCAGGAGAGTAGTGGACAATATTTTGCTAACAGAGTTTATTGTGACCCTTTCTAGTTTGTTGGGTTTTTTGTTCTGGGGGTTTTTTTGCTGCTTTTTCTAGTTAAAGATTGTAATTGTCCGATCTAAGTCCTGCCTGTCTTTATAACACATGAAGGAGTGATGGCATAATATAATTAATGATTCCTGTAAAATAGACCTTATTGAAAGTTAACCCAAAATTACTAATTCAGTATGTTAATCAGAAATATGACCTCTTGAAGCAAACCTCACATAGAGCAGCAAACCAGTGGAAAAACACAGAATTCATCTGCCTGTTTTCGCTGTCCTAGATATTCCTGTCAGCGTGTCAGTGTTCGGGGATGTCAGAGAAGTACAGAGGGAAGGAAATATGTCTCTGCAACTCAGAAGGAACAAATAGCATAAAGACTGAGCTCAGTTTGATAAGCCAAAAATCTGTCATCCCTCTCTCTCCAATCTTAATGCAAGGAAGAAAATAAACAAACCAACCGTGGTTTGTTTGTTTGTTTACTTAGAAAAATAAGGCAGTTTGTTTGCATTTTGCATCTTTCTACTGAGTTCTCCTGAGCAGTTTAAAATGCACAGAACAGAACTGTGTTTCCATAACATTTTCAGTCCAATTTGCAAACCTTGGAGATCTCTGCAGTTTGGCTTTCAGCTTCTTGTACTTTCCTGTCTGAAACCTGAGAAATTTATCTCAAAGAAAATGAGCTTCAAGCAATCCATTACAAAACTCTTAGGAACCAGGTAACTCATCAGTCTGAGCTTTCCTTAGGTGGTGATAGAATTTATTTTTCATGTCATTATTTTTACAGCGTTATCTGAGGCCTCTTGTAACCGTAATAATTAGAGTGTATTTGAGGCTGCAGAGGGGACGTGCCAACAAATAGGTATTATTCTGTCTGGAGCAAGTTTTATAATGTTTTTCTGCTTGTTGTGGGCACACAGAGACTTTTGTGCAGATCAAGTACAAGATTCACATTTTGTGTCCTAGTCACACCAATGCTGTGCAATCTGAAGCAGCAGGACATGCTATCTTGAAGCAAAACTCCCAAGGGAATTATGGGAGGCTAAAGTTTTGTGTGCCATTATGGGGGTTGTCTGATCTGACAGTGCCTGAAATCCGTATTTCATCGAAATAAAAAAATTCTAAATAATAATACAAAAAAATTCTGACATTTACTTTTGAGAAGTGTAAACTGGCATGGTATTTTCACTTTCTTAACTATTATTATGTTATTATCAAAATGTTCTACATAGAATACTTCTACTAACATGTCAAAACAACATTGAACATGAAGGAGAAACAGAGTGGAATAGTGTGTGTGCAGCATTTCTTCTCTTGTTCCTTCTTCTCCTTCTCTTCTCCTTCTTTTCCTTTTCCTCCTTCTCCTTCTCCTTCTCCTTCTCCTTCTCCTTCTCCTTCTCCTCCTTCTCCTTCTTCTCCATTTCCTTCTCCTCTTTCTCCTTATCCTTTTCCTTCTCCTTCTTCTGCTCTTCCACATTACCAAACTATCCCTAGTCCTAACTATTCCCAGTAGCATTTGATCACTGCAATTAATAACACTGAGAAAGTGACAAAACCTCATCTGGTTAAGGTTGAGAAAAAAACCTTTTCCTTTCATTAGACTTTTGATGGTGCAAATATGCAGAATATTCTTCTTTACATCGAATCGGCATTTTCTGATGGAAAACTGTTCCAATTTAATCACTTTCTTTGCTAGGTGGTTACAGATAATCCTCTCATCCAGTCAGTAGCTTGCTGAGTGCTGATTAATTCTCTGTCAGAAAGGTTCTGCTTTTTCTTCACCAAATAATTTACTGAGTCTTTTATGAAATATCTTTTAAGACTTCACCATAGAAAAAAAATGTGAAGTTCAGTTGCTGCCTGGGAATCTGTAACTAATGAATAATACTAGTCTAATTAATGTCAAACTAACTCAAGTCCTGCAACTAGCTAGCTGAAATAATTTTCACTTCTTCAGGTACAAATTATATTTAAAATCCTTAGAGAGTGTCTAATAATACCAAACATCAATGTCTTACCTGTGCAGTGTGAATCTCTAATAAAACCCCGAAATGAGCAGGTAAAAGAAATATGATTAGGACTTAGCCTGACGAGAATTTATTTTTGTTTTCCAGAGTTAATCTTTCCATGGGCACTCTCATACATACTCCCATTATTCATTTTCATGCAGAAGCTTCCCTTAGCAAACTAATTCCAGGAGGTGATTTAGTGCCCAGCAGGAGGGCAGCGCTGTGAGGACTGGCTGATTCAGGGAGAGCTCATCCATCCCCAGCACTGCCCTGCCAAGCTGATGGAATGAGCTGCTGGGAAGTGCCTGCCCTGGCACTGCCACTGAGGCAGGCCCTGCTCAGTCACCCCCGGGGCAAAGCAGCTTCAGAAATGCCCAACACGGTTTCACAGAATCATAGAATGGATTGGGTTGGAGAAGACCTCCAAGATCATCAAGTCCAACCCTTGGTCCAACTCCAGTCCCTTTACCAGATCATGGCACTCAGTGCCACGGCCAAGCTCAGGTTAAAAACCTCCAGGGATGGGGAATCCACCCCCTCTCTGGGCAGCCCATTCCAATGCCTGAGCACTCTCTCTGCAAAGAATTGTTTTCTGATTGAAGCTGGAATAGCTGTTTAGTGGCAGGCAGCAAAACCTCCTGTGAGACACCCACTGACACCCTTTTACCTGTTTGGGAACCCCTTCCCATGACTCACCCTAAAGCTTCTGAGCATTGTTAGTATGGTGTAAGTACTCTAGTTAATACTTGATATTTTTTTCATTAAGTTTCAGGTTTTTGTTTGGTTGGGGGGTTTTTTGTTTTGTTTGGGGTTTTTTTTTGGTTTTGTGTTGGTTTGTTGTTTTTTTTTCCTGCAGCCAGAGCCTCATTTCAGGGGTAAATGAAAGTAGAGCCCATCTATGTAATGGTTTGAGTCCATAATGCCCATTCCACACCCTCCTGCCCTGTGTACTGGAACTCTGCAACCAGCCAGGGATTGGCACAACATCCCATTGCAAATCAGTGTTTAACAGATCCATCACCTCCTCAGTGAGAGTGCTGACCCAGCAAACTGCAGCAAAGGCTTCCTTGGTGGCATTAGTGCCATTACAGCCTTGTCCAAGGTCCTTCAAGGTCAGATCCAGGGAGCTCAGCTGGCAGCTCTTTGGGGGCACTCAGAGCCTTCTGCCATGGCCAGTCCTTAGTGGGCTCTTCTGGGGTTGTAGTTTTTGGGGTTTTTTTTGTTTGGTTTTTTTTTTTGTTATTTAATATATTGAGCTTTCCTGATAAGGCAGAAAGAGGAGATGAAAGGCTGAGGTGTATTGTACATGTCTCTCTGTTCTTTCCTCACTAATCAAGTACTGGGGAATACATTTGTCTTTGAAAGTGAAGGTCTGCATTACTTTTTTTGGCTAGTTCAAAATACAGTTATAATCAAAAAGAATTTAATGCTTGAAATACGCAATTTAAAGAGGTTAAGGGTTGACTCAGACTGAAAAGAATCCCTTCTCAAACTGTAACCAGGTAACTTTGCACTTACCAAAGGAAGGTGTTTGGGCCTCAACTTCTGAAACAAATGGTTGGAGAATATGAAATCTGTGAAAAAATGAAAGAAAAAATATTTGAAAGCATTCAGGGATAATTTTTAGTTTCATTGTGTCACTTGCTCAACTCAGTTATGTTTAAATATCATTCTGAGTTACCCATTATGTAATTTATAGTGTCATTTTGATTGCACAACAGAAACCTGGATTTCTTTGTTACTATGATAACTTTAGATAGGACATTTTGAAATGTTAAGCACATATTGTTTTATTTAAGTGTATGTTATGAATGTAAATTAATTTCAGTGGCAAATCTAGAAAGGAAATTGGTTCTCATGTGGGGAAAAAGCTCAGATAGTTAAAATCTTCCATAAAAGCAGTAGAAGATTTTTTTCATTCCAGTGGTCTGCCTTTTCCCCTGGACAATTCCCACAGGGAATTCTGTGTGCCAGAGGACTGAGAAGCTGAGCCATCATTATTTGCAGTTCCTTATTATACTCCTCCGTATAACTTAATGTGAGGTCATTTCCCGAAAGGAGAAGCAGTTTGATTTTTATTCTGAACTCTCTAGGTGTCTGCAGCTGCCATTTCAGAATTAGCACATCATGCTGAAGTTGGTCATACTTTAAAAAATATTTCCTTGTACCTTAAGATACCTTTTCATCTTGAAGATGTCCCTGCTCCTTGCAGGGGGCACTGGACCACAGGTGACCTTCAAAGTTCCCTTCCAGTCAAAACTTTGGGGAAAAAAGAAAATATGAGCTGGCATTGGATATTTCAGCATAGCACAGAGACACCTGAACTTGCTTTATCTGAGGTCTTACAGACACTGGAAGTTCCTAAAACACAGCCATTAAGTACTCAACAGTTTACCTTTTTCATAATAAATTGAACTATGTTTTTATCCAAGAATTTAGTAAGAATTTGTCTGGGGCATCAATTTGCTGGTTCCCAACCTAAGATATCTCAAAAAAGATTGACCTAAAGGAAGTCATCAATAACTCATTATTTGTTCTGTTTTGAAAAGTGGGAGTCAACTCTTGCTGCTCATTTTTTTCATAGACCTCTTAGTTGTCTACATTTTATGCTTTAATTTTTGACAGTCTGGAGCCAGAAAATGCATTCCATATTAGACTTTATATGAACACCATTTACAAAATTGAGATTCTAGGCTCTCATCAGGTGGATTTCAGTCTGCACAGTGAAAAAGACAAAAAAATTAAACTGTTTTATGTACTACAATTTAGATTCCCACAGCTAAAATCACTTCAGGTGATGCTGAGCCACAGCCTCCTGTGTGTTCTGTACTCTGCCATGTTCTGC